>CAAKHD010009637.1:7326-17635 GCA_901007705.1 Fistularia tabacaria | reverse complement strand
TGTGCTAAAAAAAAAAAAAAAAAAAAAAGCAGGCGTGTGAGATAATATTTATTTTTTCTCTCACACACACACACACACACACACACACACACACACACACACACACACACACACACACACACACACACACACACACACACACACACACCACCACCACCACCACCACCACAAAACCAACTAACAGTGAAATATATTTTATGTATCATAACAATATCAGACCTTCCTTTGAATGTCAATGGCAGCTATTCGTCCAGCCTCTTTTTTCATTTGCTCCACCCACTTCTGAGCCAGGTTGAGATAGGCCTGCAAATGGTAACGTGTCAGTGCTAGCCGCAGCAAACACAGACCCACAATAATCCAGAGGCGCATGCTGTCAAATGCTGCACTGGGCACTCTGCAAAAGAACAGTCAAAATCAATAAAAAAAAAAAAAAGCAGGTGCAGAAAGATGATGTAGCAATTGCTATCTCTCTGAATATCTTGTCTTGAAAATAGCTGAGATAAGTCACTATATGCACCTACAGTGTGACAGACGTTTTCCCAAGGGGTGCATTTGCAAGAAAGTCTCTGGCAATGGGTTTCACCCATAGAATCAACACAATGACTGGAGACAGGAAGCTAATGTGCAGCAGGATCCTGAAAGAACAGATTCATTATTACTTATTATAGCTAAGCCAAAAACTGGAGCTGTAGATTAAATCTATAAATATCCATTAAAAAAACACAACTTACATTCTGTCTATATCTAGATCAATTTTCCAGATTAAAATATGTTATGAGGAAAAATAATAAGCATCTGTTAAAAAGAAAATTGAAAGAACAACTCAAATTTAAGAAATGAGAACTAAACACCCTAATACTGTTTACTTAAATGGGTAAAAAGATGATGTGGTAGATTTTAGAATAAGCTACTGTCAAGCTACTTTTCTCATGCATCTGAGTTGATACATACTGCATTGTACATACTTTATATTAGAAGATACCATGATCAATATATATATTATACATATATATGACACATTTCCCTGATAACTGTCAATGGTGTAAAACTAAATCCACACATACTGGATGAGCGGCCGGCCGGAGTTCATCTGTACAGAATCGAGATGAGTCTGAGCGAGCCGCAGTCCAGGGAAGGCCAGGAGGGCACCGATGTAGGCGCAGATAGCAGCCAGTCCAAGCTTAACTGTCAGTTTAGTCACTGGGATTCTGAAATTAGTAAATTAATAGTTTTCGAGTCTGTTACTTTGTTATAGAAGGCACTTAACCAAGATAGTGTTATTTTATTAATCTGTTGAACAGAGTCTAACCCTACTTATGTAAGACAACAATGCAGTGTTCAATTAAAAACATTCAATGACACTTACGACCATTGGGCGTAGCCCTGCTGTTTGGCAAAGATTTCCAAGTTGTCAAAGAGGCTGGCAAAGCCTGACTCCAAGCCAAACTCCAGGTAGTCCTCCCGAACCACCAGCACAAGCATGGCCACAAGCAGAGACAAGAAGCCAAAGGCAAGGCAAACAGAGCGCTCGCCACCCTCCTCAGAGCAGAAGTAGTGGCTCATTAGTGTGTGGAGAGCTTTTCTGAGAACTTTAGGTTAAATGAAAAAAACATTTTTTTTTTACTTATATAATTGTTTTAATTTAATTGTTTTCCAATTCTTCAGAACCATTTCCCTCAAACATCATTAATGACAGCATTTGATCTGGAGTTTTCCACATTTTAAAACAAAGCCAGGGAAATAATAAGAGGATGTTATAAATAAACCAAGAAAAATGAAGGTACATGGCTATCATTTCCCACCAACTAAAGTGACAACTGGAGAACAGATCATCATGAAACTTTACTTTTACTTTTTTGTGTTGTGAAAACTATGAGCACAATAATAATACAAGACTGATCATTATTATTGACAGTGAACTGAACTATCAATTAATATCAAATGTATTGACTGGCTCTGATCAACATGTTCACCACTGTCACTTTAAAATATATTCACGATTTCTAATAGTTATTTGATATACAGGAAACATTTGTGTTGTGGTATTTAAAGCTGAAAGGATACAGACTGAAGACAACAGTCAAGACACACCAAATGGCTCCAATATTAACCTCCTTGCTTGCATCTACCACACAGTAGTAACACTCAGTAAAAAGGAAGACGGCTGCTGCATAGACTGCAAAATCTATCAGCCACTGGTACTCCAGAAAAAAACGCAGCACTGAGGGCAGAAACAAGGATGGAAATGTTATTCGTTCATCAAAGAGGAAGGCAAAGTTGGGTAGCAAGTCTGTAATACAGTTAATAAACATCGAAAACAGATATGCAAAACCTAAAAAAGAAATGATATGACAATATCAAAAAAACAACATGAAATAAAGTTTTTCCCTAAAATCAGAAAATAATCAGTGAACTTTATTTTGTATTAATGATAATAAAATAATATATCTAAAGTATAAAGTATTATCTTAAATATCTAAACGACCTGCTCGAAAGTAACCACTCTACTTGAGGCAGTGTTTGTACTTGTTATATTAATATGACATGGAGAGAGCAATGTTTGTATTACCAAGGGCATCAATGGCATTGACTGGCGCTTTCTCCAAGTGAAGGTCGATGTCTTTAGGCACAGTAAGAGGCTTATTTTCTCCATTTTGTCTCCTGGAAGAAATGCAAGAAAATGCAAAATCAATATTATGTGTCACAGAGCAGGGGGCGTGCGTAAGCAGGGGGTTTTCATTTATTATTTCGCCATTGTTGTGAAATGATATCCTGTAACACCTCCCCCCACCTGTCTCTCCTGTTCAGTTTGGGCATCTGCTTTCCTGCTAGCGCGCACAACTCTCCTTCTGATGGGTGTCTGAACCGGAACAAACTGGACAGGGTGAAATCAACATGTGAGAACCAACTTTGTGTATCACCAAATGTTTATTATCCTGACAGGAGTATGCGGAATAACCTTCCATTGCAAAGAAGCCAGCGTGCAAAAGAACAGTGTGGAGCCATTCTCTGCATAATGCTGGCAGTCAGCAGACTGACCACCAGCTGAATTCCCATCAGCGCCTGTCAGGACAAAAGGCATAAATACAACGTCTGAGGACGATTTCATATTTGACAGTCTAAGGCTTCGAAAACGTCTCCTCTGCAACCACGACAGTCAATGAGTATATTCCTGCAGGTTCAATATTCGTCACTTGAGAAGGTTTCAAGGTTTTTTAACTACAATAAGTTATTCTACAAATCCTACTCACAAAGAGGGGTCAATCAGCAAACTAAAAGTTGGGTATGCTGAAAGGCACTGTGAAATGAATGAAAGTTGGCGAATGGCCATTGTGCTAAATATAGATCGACTTCAGCAGCTGTCAATGGTGCTTCTGCAACTGCTAGCTATAGATAGCATTAGCAAAGTGTCTCTTCGAGCAACGTTAACGAGCAGACCGAGGTGCCGTGGTAACTGTGCGGCAGTAAATTGTAAATGAAGCAGAAACTGTAAAAGGAATTACCATCTCTTCTTCTGATAGACAGGGTTCAGATAACTTGCAGTATCTCCTCTGCAAACATGGTAGACAACTGAACAGCTCACGTGTGAAGCTTCTTCTTCTGAAGGATATCCGGTCGCACGCAAAGGAAATGCTGCCCTCTACAGAGCGGTTTCCCGGATGTAATGTTGCCCTCAAGTGCTCACAGAAAGTGTGTACTTTCCATGTACTGCCAGACGCTTCAAATTCAGCGAGGTGTTGTCTAAACGTGACGTCACGACATCGAAATGATTAAATGTGCAAACATTTACAAATATATTCAACATCGAGCATCTGGAAATGGAGAGAAGCCAGTTTTTTAAAGATAGTCTTTCATAATCCTGACATATTAGAATTAATATTTTCATCTATATATGAAAAATCCATGTCCAGAGATTAATCCGGGGCCCTCCTTGAGCTGCCACCTTAACGTGGTGGCGGGGTTTGCGCATCCCAGTGATCCTGGGAGCTATATTGTCGAGGGCTTTATGCCCCTGGAAGAGTTATCCGAGGCAAACAGATCCCAGGTGAGGGACCAGACAGAAGACCCCCATGAAGAATAACATCATTGAACTCAGTTTTCCCCTGCCCGAACCCCCCGGAGCCAGGCCGGGCATGCACTCATGGGGCTCGGCCAGGCACAGCCCGACAGGATGACATGGGTCCCTCTTCCCCTGGGCTCACCACCCAAAGGAAGGCCAAGGGGTCGGGTGAAGTGTGGCCCGGGCGGTGGCCGGAGCGGGGGATCTTGGTGGTCCGACTCTCGGCTGCAGAAGCTGGCTCTTGTGGCATAGAATGTCACCTCTCTGGGGTCCCTAGAGGGGCTGCTAGAGCCTGCTCCTACTGGGGACTCCCTCGTTCTGGTGGGAGACTTCAACGCTCACGTGGGCAACGACAATTCGACTTGGGAGGAATGGTCCCCCCTGATCTGAACCTGAGCGGTGTTTTGTTATTGGACTTCTGTGCTTGTTATGGATTGTCCATAAAAAAACACCATGTTCAGGCATAAAGGTGTCCATATGTGCACTTTGCACCAACACACCTCAGGCCACATATCTTTGATCGCCCTTGTGGTTGTGTCATCGGACTTGCGGCTGCACGCCCTGGACAATCGGGTGAAGAGAGGGGCGGAGCTGTTAACTGATCACCACCTGGTGGTGAGCTGGCTCCAATAATGGGGAGAGGATGCCGGTCAGACCTGGCAGACCCAAACTTAATGTGAGGGTCTGCTGGGAACGTCTGGCAGAGTCTCCTGTCAGAAGGAGTTTCAACTCCCACCTCCGGCAGAGCTACAACCACGTCCCAAGGGAGGCGGGGGACATTGAGTCCTAATGGGCCATGTTCCATACTTCCATTGTTGAAGCGGCAAATAGGAGCTGCGGGTGTAAGCTGGTCAGCGCCTGTCGGGGTGGCAACCCTCGAACCGGCTGGTGGAACCCAGTGGTGAGGGATGCCGTCGAACTGAAGAAGGAATCCTTTTGGGCCTTTCTCTCCTGTGGAGCTGACAGGTACTGGCAGGCCAAGCACAATTGGCTTTGGTGGTTGCTGAGGGAGCAGGGCACTGCTGACCTCAACTCGACATGTCGTAGATCAGTGGCAGGAATACTTCTCAGACCTCCTCAATCCCGTCAAAACACCTTCCAATGAGGAAGCAGCGCTCGGGGAGAAGACCCGTCTATTTCTATGGCTAAATTTGCTGAAGCGGTCAAAAAGCTCTGCAGATAAAAAGCTCTTTATTCAAAAAGCTCTTTATTACAAAATTGTCTAATAAAATAAGGAGGCTTCAGCCTTTTAAGACATGTTTTTAATGCCATGGCAAATATTGTGCATTTTTTTCTGGCAGAATATCCACAGCAGCAGACAACATGGCTTTCTGTGTATGGTCTGATGATGTCTATGATATTATGATAGTGTTTTTGTCTTATTCAGCAAAGCAGTCCCGTCATAATTTACTGCCTACCCACAAATCGTATCATTCTCTGCACTGGATATAAACAAAAAAGCAGCAAGGCTGAATGACAAAACTTCAAAAAATCACATAAAAAAACAGCAACAGTGTTTGTGCCTGTTTCCATGGCACATTTGCTGAATTGGACAAGGACAGTTCTCATATTGTTTAATACATTGCATCTCTGATGTGTATCTTCCCAAGCTTAAAAGGATCAAACTGGTACAAATTCTCAAACTGACTCGTACATGTGTTTGCTTGTCATGTCTCAAATTAAGGGGTTAATAGTGAATGATACAATTTTTTCTCACTAGGCACAAAGTCTTTAACACCTCTACGCATATTCTTTATCCAGTAAACACAATATAGTCTGTTTTGAATATGAAAGACCAGGAGAAATTGAAAACATGCAAAAAGGAAGGTGCTTCAGCTCATCTCCAATTAAAATGGGAACGTACATCTTCCTTGTTCTTCTTCGATGCCCCCAGTACACCTCTGTGAGATCCTTCCAATGATAATCTCAGTGGTTCATGCCCCCACAATCATGTATCTTAACATGTCATTGGATGAAAACAAACATTATGCAAATTAAGAGCTTAAAGTCTCAGATATGCTTCTCTTACTCTCTACTTTGGCATTAGACCTTACAGACAAAGACATAAGGTGTGGGATGGTTAAAACTCAAATGGGCTTTGGTATGATAATTCATAACCTGAATGTGTAAATCTTTAAACCTGTAGACAATGTTAGCATGTATTATTTACTAATGTATCATGACATACCAGTCTGTGATTATATTCCACTGTGAAGTGTTTTGTTTAAATAGGACAACACCTGGTGGAGCTCTGCTGTTTCTTGTGCAGTATGCTTGGTCACTCAGGACAGGAATGATTGTAACGGCGCGGACACACACACACATAGAGACACCCAATCATACTGCCCTGTGCGTGCATTAAAATGTCAGCTCATCCTCTGTGAGCAGAGGCCTGTATGCCTCCTACAGTGTGCAGTGCTCCCAACAGCATGCCCTCTGAGGATCTTTACGCAAAGCATTCACAATATTCAAATCTGTGTTTAGCATGTGTGTTCATGTCGTTTGGGTGGTCTGCCAAGTCGATTGAATTCCCACTTTGTGCTAATTGGTGGCACCCCTTCTGCTGAAGATGTGTCTGAGACTTTGCCCTGTGCATTTGTGCACAAATGCGTGACGTTTCAATGAGAGCTGTTTGAGGAAATGTGGCTTTGTGTGAAAAGGGAGCAGAATCTCTGGTGGCCGTCCACTCACCACAGGCCCAAGCCACTGTCTGTAAACATAAATTACATCAAATTAATTGTCCATTTCAATATTAAAGTGTGAGGTTGTTTGGCTTTTATAGGTACTGTTGATGGTAATGCAGTCTGCCCCGAGGCAATTCAGTTGCAAGAGTTTCAGTAGAAGAAATGCTGCGAACATATTTTGATTATAGTTTCCCATTTGCATATTAACTTTTAATAAATAAAGGCGCTTGTTCCTCCACTTCTTGTTGAAGAAATGTCTCTGTCTGGGTGAAAAAACACTTCCATCATTATCATCTTGGACACAAATGCTGATCCTTTTGCCATGATAGCCATCTGTGGCTGAAGTGGCAAGACAGAACTTACTGAAGAAAATGGACACAAATAAAATGCTAATTCACCACGGGCTACAAGTGGCTCCCTACACCATGCTTGGGGGCCTCTTGGTTCCCACACCATCTCCCTGTGTCTCACCCAGGGTGCTGCTTGGATACCAGCGGCTGCATCTGAGAACACAGCAGGGACGCAGCCCTCCCATTGGCTTGCCTTTGTTTGCCCTCAAGCATGGTATTCATGTACGATTTGAATATATGCAAATTCGGCAGTGGGTCCGCGTCAATGAAAATCTCCACTATGCACCCCCACCCTCTTCCTTAATTTTTTCCCATCCCTCGTCCTTTTTGTCTGGCTCCTAACTGCTGCAGTACGGAGGATATCTGTGGGAACTAGAAAAGCCAGACTTGCTCAATTGTGAATTAGGTATAGCTTTAAAGAAATAAGGGCCTTTGACATTGATAGAGAAAATATTTATAAAGATGGGACAATTACAATAATTCTCACACAGATTTCTTTTTTATGTCAACACTGAAGATATTCAAACCAACACTACAGAGTGATGACATCTGATTTTATTTCTACCGTGCAAAATGTGAGAAAATAATGCAAACCAAAAATATGAAGCTATCTGCTTAATTTCTTGACCAGTGACTTAATATTACACACCGACAAATCTAAATATCTCTTCTGATTCAAATGTTTTAATCGAAGGCTGCTTGCAGTGCAGCTTTTTCTATAAAAATCTTTGGATTTTGACCACAAATCTATCATCTTGTAGATGCGACTGCTGTGTGCACGGTTATCTCTTTTCAGGCCATCAGTTCCTTTCTTTCTTTTACATTATGATGACATAGACTGCCTATCGACATTCTGTTAAATCCTCATATCTGCATAGTCACTGATTATATATCGATGCTCAGTTTAAGCTATTTGAAAGTTTAGAGGAGAGTGAGGCCAGCCTCATCCTGCTGTGTGGTGTTAAGCTGTTTTCCTGGCTTCTCAACATACAGATCCTGGATTTGGATGTCATGAATAATTGCACCATTGTGCTGTAATCATGCAAATGTGCACTAATTTTGTTTCAGGGAGCTTATGTGGCTAGGTGATGCCATGGATGACTGACTGGCTCATGGAAGCAGCTGGGCAATCCACACATGCACACACGGTGTCAAGAATCACACAGTGTTACTTGCTACTGTGTATATAACATCATTAAATATCAGGTACAAATATGCGTGCAAACAGCCTGTGGTGCTGAATGCAAGTAGGATTTCCTTAACTTCTTTCACATTTTTGTTTGTATACATCAGGTAATTCATCCCCCAGCTTTTATCATGTATCACATAAAATACACTCAAAGGAGAGAGTGCTTTAAACGCTTTTGTATACTTTTATTTTGTCTTTCTGCTGCTCCTAGCATGCATTTTACAGGGGAAGCCCAGTGATTTTAGAGAAGCTTTTGAATAACCAGAATCCCTCTTGCATTTCCACACATGGTTTAGTACAGGTGACGTGGTTGATATTTGATAATTAGTCTGTATTTCATAGGTTTTTCTAAATGTGTGCATAGACCTCTCATCTCCCCGCTGTGCATTTGCCTAAACATGGTTTGAATGACAATCATGCACACTGGTGCTGCGCTTGAACTTGACCGGCGAAATTGCCTGGGAAAAGAGGCGCGACTTTGGCCCTTTGCTCCTCTCCTTTATGGAGTGGAGGCTGTTAAGACTGATGTCAGCACTCATTAGCATAAAATTCAGCCTGCCTCCAATTAAACCATGGGAGGCAGGAACAACCCAGTCTGTTTTCACATGGTAACGAGTGAACTAGCATCTCCTCTACCTCACTCTGAGCATCACAAATACCCGCTACAAGTAAGTTAAATGCTTTTATGGTTTGGCAGGTAAATGGAAAGTGTTTTAATCAACTAATTAATGTTTAACACTCATTTGTGTGAATTTCAGTCTGGCCTCTTAACCCACGGATTCAGCTTAAAGTTAATTTTGCTTGAACCCAACTTTCTCTTTTGCCTTAATAGTCGAATAATGGTGGTCATGGTGCCTGCAAATGGTCTCAGTCATTCACATGAACACATACATGCCTGTGTGCCATCTTTATATTCTATAGCTCTGTATACCTGGATGCCAATGTCTTTCTTTTGACAACATTTAGCTAACTCTGTGCCCCTTTCAATTATAGGCCAATCGGTCAGTTATGCTGAGTATGTCAGTATTCTTTCTCTTCCAATCACACTGCTACTGTTACTATGAGTGGACATTAATATTTGACATGACAGGTATTTCTTATGTGTCCCCAAGCTTTGAGTGTAACTCAGTTAACTCTATTTTGAGAGGCAGTGAAAAAAAAACTGTATCATTGACACTTTTATAAATTGAGACTCATACCTCTCTCATACCTTTTCAATGTTGGTTGGAGCAATTTAAATTGAGGAAAGAGAAGTTGGAAGGAAGTCTGAGAGATTTCACTTCTTGTGGCCGGTGTTGATGCTGATGAGAAGTCGCAATACCAAATCTGACAGGATATCAGGATCAAAGCAAATGTTTTACCTACCTTCAAGATAATTAGATACAGAATTACATTTTGAGCATCGCAAAGATGTTACAGAGTGCTCGGGTAATTGTTTTTTGTCGATATGTATTTGGATCACATATCATCACAAATAGAAATTATTGCATTATCTTCCATCATCATGTGGAGGAATGACATGAATGAGCAAATATTTGCTCCCTGATGGTCTTCCCGTTGTGACCTTTGTCCCGATGTCAGGTCAAGCCTCTTTTGAAGAGTGATCATTACAATTCCCAGAAGTGACCACTTGAATTGGTCAGTTTTTAACAAATGAGTGGAACAATTCTTGGTCTGCTCATGCATGGCGACACAGCAGAAGTACAAATCTGACAGGAAGGGATTCATTTAAGGCGAAAGGTGATGTTTAAATCATTGGATTTTTTTTTCTACCTCCCTTGTGTGTTTGTATGTGTGTGTGTGTGTGTGTGTGTGTGTGTGTGTGTGTGTGTGTGTGTGTGTGTGTGTGTGTGTGTGTGTGTGTGTGTGTGTGTGTGTGTGTGTGTGTGCGTGTGTGTGTGTGAGTGAGAGAGAGAGAGAGAGAGAGAGAGAGAGAGAGAGAGAGAGAGAGAAAGAGAGTGCGAGTATTTTATATTGTCTATGACTGTATGTAAAATGTGTGTCACAACAGCGAGGAGGACAGAGA
>CAAKHD010009616.1:29065-44182 GCA_901007705.1 Fistularia tabacaria | reverse complement strand
CCCCCCCCCCATGTCCGTGGAGAAGACCGGAACAAGGTCAACGAGAGGGGACACGGCGGCCCGGGAGCTCGTTACTGCTATTACTGCTATGATTGGCTGGATGGAGGCACGGTGTGTTCACCTGTGTGTGTGTGTGTGCGCGTGTGTGTGTGTGTGCGTGTGCGTGTGTTTGTGCGTGTCTTTCACAATTGCATTACAAACTTTATGGCTCATCCGTGTTCCATCTCCCTTCTTTCTCTCTCCGTCCTCCCTCCCCTGGCTCAGCCTGTGATTCTTTGGCCGTCTCTTTGGGTTCGAGTCGGGATTAAACTGCCGTAATCCCGGTTTAAGGCCAGGAGGCGCTCCGGTCAGGTGTCACCTGCACCTCCGGGGGCTCGTAAATCGGGGCGTGTCGAATCGCTGGATGGACCTCAACTTATCCCACACTTGGCTGTCTGTATTGGAGGGTTGTTTCCGACGTCCAAAGATTGTGCTCTAATCTTGAAACCCTTTTCGTGCACGTTTTTTATTCATAAATCCAGATGCTATTATTTTATTACTCCCCAAATCATGGGGCGGAAAAAAAAAATCACCATTCAGTAACACTTGCAATCGCTCTGGCAAGATATTTGCTCCAAAAAACAAGTATTTTTTCCTAATTGAGCAGAAAACACCCTGAAAGATTAACCAGTTATCTTCTGCCAAGGGATCTAGAAATTAGCAAGTAGCCTTGCAGATACAGGGGCGAATAGAGATTCAGTAAAGGGGCCTGTGAATATTTTGACTTCCCCTTTCTGCCTTGTTGCCCCGCTTTAATTATAAATGTATGTGAAGAAGCCCCCTCCTCTTTTTACCCCCCTCTTCCCCCGGATAACAAACGCCAGAGCAATTAAACCGCATGGCACAGTTTGCCACACAGGGAATGAGCTCATAAGGGATGATGCCATCGTGACATCACGGATGAACCCGCTCCCCGGGCATGGGTTATCGCAAAATGATCTGCAGCACATGTGATTGATGTTTTTTTTTTTTTTTTTTTTAAGCTATAGACCGCTCAAGTAGCCCAGATTGAGATGAAACAGAATGCCACGCGGTATTTTAAAATAGCCCTGCGTAAACACAGCTCCCTGTTTGTGCAGGGATTCCACTTGAAAATTCAAATTGAACTTGCAAAAATGTCGATTTATTTGATACGGACAGTTTGGTCATGATTGGGGAAAGCACATCAGCAGTGATTTTGGCAATATAATGTTATTGATAGGTGGTTTTTATACATTTCTACACCATATATTCATATTTACACATATGTATACTTTTTATGTACATGTATACTTCCTATACCATGTTGCTGTTGCTGCTCCATTTCAGTGTATCATGGTCACGTGGACAGAGATGATGACACGACAGGGCACATTTCAGCAGAACCCTTGCGCTTCGAAGTCGACATTCGGGCGCCCCTCGTCTCAAAGTAGCAATTCTTTTGATAAGAAGCACGCCGTTTGCAAGCTTTATTTTTTCAACGGTGACGGAAAACTTTTACCGTTTGCATAAATCGCTTTCAGCATTGCGGTGTCTTGCTGCACATATCCTATAATGTGTCACATCGTCAGGTGCTTGACAACATCCGAATCCAAATGTTTCCATCTTGCCAACGGTTAAAGCTCTTGGTTGTTTCTAAACTGTGGAATAATAGCATCTCATGGGGGAAATTCCCTGAGCTAGATTTGCGTGGATCCCGCTCAACCGTCTTCGTCATCATGTATGCCAGCCGACGTACCAGGCTGCGCCACTGGCTGCTCCACAAGCGCGCATCACACCTCCTCCCCTGCGTTTCCGTGTTTTCTCCTCCTCTGGCTTGGCATGCGTTCAGGGCTCTCTGTAATTTCAGGACCCGTGACTGTTGCTCCCCCGTTTCGCTTCAACCCTATCGAGAGCCGCTGTGTAAAAGCGCGTTGAAATTACCCGACAGACACGCAGCTGTAGAACGGCCTCCCGAACGACGGGGTGAGGTGGACTGCGCAGCAGCAATGCAGTCGTTAGAAAGGTCTCTTGCGGATGAAGACAGGGTTGGGGATGGAGTTGATGCTCCCTATTTGTCCAGTACCAGTGACTCCCGCCCAGGTTGAAATCTTTAAAGCTCTACAGATAACAAAAGACAAGCTTTGTGACGAATGTGCTCTTTGACGCCATTGTATTGTTATTAGTTTGTGAATGTTGATGGCTTTCAGGGTGGAGTTAGTTTTCTATTGAACGAAGCGCCACGAACTGGTGGCTCCTCACGTCAGGCTCGTGCTGGAAAGCATCAGCAGATATTGTTCTAACCTTTTATTATCATCATCGCTTCTTGTGATACAGTTTTATTTTCTGGAGCCACATATCGTTCACAGTCTGGACTTAATGAGAAAATTAGCCGGCCATTACATCGAGATCAACAGCCGCATACTCAAAATGAACAAGATATAGCATGTACCAATAGCAAAGGTGGCAATAAATGTCTGAGAAAAAAATAAGAATATTAAGATCACATACATAATTATATAGTTGATGAATATATAAATTGAATTCTCCGGTAATTTGCACCTTGCGTATGTTTCGAGAAGGCTTCTGAATGCTGTTGACTTCCACAAGTATTTCAACAAAAGCATGACTGCGCTCTTCCTCAGAACTCCGAGGACACACTCCAGTAATTAATCTGTGTTTATTGTTTGCCGTGACGCTCCGCACTTTTCCCGGATATTGTGACACACATCAGTATTCACAGGCCAGTGCTCCCGAATATCAAAACCACCCGGTCCTCTGACAGGTTTTCACCTTCCTCCGGAGAAAACGCTCGTCGGTCGTGATAATTGATGCAGTAGGGAAAAAAGAAAAAAAAAAAAGGAACGCCGCTGAGCAAATGTCATTTTTTTGGCCTTGAGTCTGAACCTCTTCTTGTTACACCTATTATTAATGTTGCATTACTATTAATAATGGATCATTTGAGTTCCCAGTTGTGCGAATGCGAGCACTGCGAGCCGGCGCCGCATGACCAGACACTGGGTACATGGGGAGGCCCCGCCAGCCACAACAAGACACTGCGTTTTCTGTCAGAGGTCAGAGGCCGAGCCACCGCAAGACCCCGTTCTTTGTTTTTATTCCATAATAGTGATCACAGTAGTCAGCAATTGATGCTGTAAACGCCCGTCGAGAGTAAATACAGAATCGCATGTAAGGAGTTGGTGGTACATGTCTATGTTTAAGCGTTGCATTGAAGGAATTTCTCGAAGCCTTTTTTTTTAATCCATTAATCTTTCTTCGTGTGTTGATATGCACCCTCCGCTAACGGCCACCTTTAGCCCGAGCGTAACTCTTCCTCCTCCTCCGCTGTCATAAATGACCCGCCTCGGTTTTCTGCCAAGTGTCGTATTTGTAGACAGCCGCGAGGGTGATCCGGAGTGTAAAAGGGGGAGGAAAGAAAGAAAAAAAGAAAAGAAAAAGAAAACAAATGTGCCGAGCCACTCTTTGACACTTTATTGTAGTTGAACATTAATCTTTCGCAGTTTCCCGAGCGCGCTCACATCTCGCCGCGTGTCTCCTCAACACGTTTTCTCCTCTTTGATCTGGCAAATCACTGCTCACACCCCATTGCGCCGTCAGAACTGCCATAAATTCAAATATGAGCGTTTAAACGACTTGCATTGGATTTTTCTATTTTTTCTATTTTAATGACTCGCATGTACACTTTTCAGTAAGTTTCCGCACAGGATTCCAAAGCGTCGAAAAGGCAATTAGCATGAGATTTCTGCCACGCATTGATTTAAATGCTCAAGTGATGGACGTATTGGGCGCTATTACAGTTGATTATTATTGCTGCACTTTGAATTTGGAAAACCAAAGATGTTTATTCTCAGTCACATTGATATATCTTGCATGTAGTTATCCCATCTGTTCTACCTTCTCCTCATACTGTACTAAATTACTGCATTGTTATTTTTGGTGATAAAAAAGGGCGTTCATGGAAGTGGGATTCCACAAATATTTCCTTTTTTTTTTTCTTTCTTTTTTTTATTTCGCTGATCACGACCAACATCTCCTTAAGAATGCGGGAGCAACATGTTAATGGGGCTTGAAGTCCCGTAGGGTCGCGCGGCCGTTAGCGCTTCCGCTTCACAGGTCCCTGTTTCGATCTTGACGGGGAGCCCTTGTGTGTGGAGTGTCCATGTTCGCCCTGTGTCTGCAGGTGTGTCCTCCCACAGTCGAAAAAACATCCAGACCTAAGAGAGAGGGTGTGAAGGGTTGTATGTGTCTATAAAACGTGGGAATGGTCTTTGTTGCACCAGCACTGAAATCTATTGTTGTATCTGTGTGTCAAGGCCGGTTGTCATTTTAGGCAGAAACAGAAGCTTTTAAAGATGAGTCACTTTCACAGATACTTAGAATTGGATCGTTCTTTCTTCATCATCTTCCCGGAGAACCCTGGGTTTCAGTTTCGCAAAAGAAGTTGACTTTGCCTTTTGAAATCCCCTCCCCATTAAAGAGCATAACTGAATACATTTTACACCCGCCTGTAACTCTCGGCATATCAGCAAGACTGCAGAATATATAGCATACACACATGGAAAATAATGAGATTTTTTTTTGTTTGTTTTTTTCACATGACCCAAGTTTATCCTCATGTAAAGTGACAGTATCAGTAAATCTTAATATGTAGGACTCTGTCCTTTCCCCATTGCGATGTATTTAATTCCACTTTTAACCTCTGGTGTCCCATAAGGCAGCGAGCCCTGACTACTGAATGCATTTTCTACATTGCGCTTTCTCAGCAATCACTGTGCGTGATGCGTTTCGTATCAGCTGTCAGATTCAGACTGCAATCGGGAAAGAGAAACTCAATTCAATATTGGTGGCAGAATTAATTGAACCGGTGCTACGAGTCTTCAACTTGGTCCTGTCACAGTTCATAAATTCACAGTCAACGTGAGAATTAGTTTTCAGAAGTGTCTTCTTTGACCTCTTGTTATCTGATACGGCTCCTGTGCCATCTATGTAAATACACAAGTACATTCATAGTCAGAATAACCGTATCCACTAAACTCATTGCAAAATGACTCTTGCGATGTGCAGAAAGGTTAATTGATGAACAAGAAATTATGTCATATAATTAGGTTGAATCTCAAGCACTTGGATTAGAAGGTAGAGGTAGCAATAAAAACCCGTAAGTGACCGAGACTGAAATGACTTTTGAAAGGTGATTCAAAGGGAAGATAAAAAACGTTCCCGGTGCTTTTAACTGGCGGGAAGCAGCGATTCACTCTTGACAAGTTAAAAGAAGAAATTGTTGGTAATAGATTTTAATTGAGTCAGAAAGAAAATAGCGGCCTTAGTTGAGGGATGTTTGGGAAGAGTCTCCTTGCCAGCCCTACGGTAGCAGGAGAAACTGGTGAAGATACACAGATAAGCACATTGATATGATGAGAAGGTAGATATTGATGAGCCTTCTGATGTTTTGTTTAGGTTAGTAAAATTCTTTTGGAGCCAGTGCAGTCAATGCTCTTAGTATTGCCTCTAAAGGACAAACCGGTGACTCTTCATTTTATGCTTTGGACACTTCAGCACTCAATACATGAAGGAAACTGGTTTGCTGGTTTGAGTTGCAGCGACTATCACGGTTCCTGACCGGTTTAGATCCTGGAACAAGGAGTTGAAGACAATTCAGCAAAACAGGGGGGAGACCCTCCTGGACCGTGAATGAGACGTCTTCTGGAAACTTCTACCACGTCCGTTTGCTTTTAGAAAAGCCGACCGCTGTAGTCTACACAGCACTCCGGGCATCTGGATGTTTAGAGCTACAGTCTCTTGTCAAGGACACTTTAACATGAGGCAGAAATTATCACCAGGTCAGGGGAGGCCCTTTTTGTTTTGAGACAGCCAGATTTAGGACCGAATGCGAGAGCAGGAACTGCATTTTATGAGTCAAACGTGTGTTTATCCACAGCACATGCCTGTGTGGAAATTTCAGGGTGACAGCGAATCCCAGTTTGCCTCTGCTGGTTTCTTCAGTGAGTCACTGACTGAGCAAGCTAAATCTCCAACCATGAAATGATTTCTTTCTTCTTTTTTTTTTCTTCTCTCGGCTGGAAGTCCGCGTTCGCCTTGGAAGGTAGATTTCTCCTCGCAGAGACCGAAGCTGCGGGTCCTGTGGACAACTGATTCTATTGTAGCCAAAATATCAGAGCAACCGCAGTAACCTCTCAAGCAACTCCTTCACTGCTACCTTCCTTCCTTTTTCTTCATGTCTCCATGTGCTAATTACTCATTAACGTCAATGACAAAACCAAACAAACGCAGCTGCTTTACCAGCGGTCCTTTATATTTTCTCTCAGTGTAGCAGTAAAAGCCATGTTCCTGTGGCTCATTTTAATTAAATGAATCCAGTAAAGTTACGTTCCGGTGAAGTTAGAGAGCAGATACTTCAGTCCCTCTACCGCGTGCCCCAAACACCTGGCATTAGGCCGTCTGTACCCCTACGGGGTGTGCGCTAAAGCTAATCTCAGAGTAAGTGAGATCGGACATTAAACTGTCTCCACTCGAGGTGCTCGCGCTGATCAAGCGCCGATTCACAGCGACCAATTCCCTCGACTGCTCAGAACCAGGCCTTGGATTATCTTGAGCTGCTTTCTAGAAAGAGACCATTTTAATCAGCATTTGATCGTGTTCAAGATGGGGAAAATAACCGCCCTTATTTTTGTGACTATTTTCAAGGCAGTGAATGCAGCGGTGTCCAACTTCACTGTCTTCCTATGAGAGGTTTTCCTTTTGTTCTTTGCATCTTGTATCCTGCGCAAGGATACATTCAAAAACCGGCAAAGTGCCGCACAAGACATTCAACGACATACTAAAGGTAGTAAAATCACAGATAAAGGTGGTCCAACCCGATGAGCAGACCTCAACAGGGAGTTTTCAAAGTTCAGAGAGATAGGTAAGGACCCCTCTGTTTAATCGTTTGAAAACAATAACATTTCAGAATCAATTCCGAGATGTCCGGGGAGCCGCTGAAGAGAGCGTGCACAGGGGAAATATAGTTCCGCTTGTGTTAGCTGTTGCAGTTCACGCTGTTTCGTTCTAGTCCAGCAGCAGGCGTGAGAGGGAGAACTGGCTAACGCCGACGGAGGGGACATTACAGCGGTTGAATAAGGAAGTCAAAAAAGCGCGAATTCCCCTTTCGGAGTCAATCTTGGAGATGAGGAGGACTTGGTGTCACACAAAATTTCTGAAGTCGACAAACCGGAAGAGGCAGTCACGGTGGGGAGTTAGAAGGCGGCCGATTTGCAATTGCATTGCATTCCAGACGCGAGGCTACAGTTCTCTCTCTTCTTCTTTTTGCTCATAAAACTGTCCATAGATCAGTGAAAATCTATCAAAGACTGATGAGCGGTATTGATAATGGCTTCGCTATTGATAGAATATCTCATTTTCCATGCTGAATAATTTTATTGAATTAATCCACACTTCATGAAGGGAGGATGAGCATCATCTCCTGCCGTACTCTTATGCGCTTCTCCCTGGATGGGTCTTCATGCATCAATAGTATTCTTCCACTAACGACAATGACCAGTCGGTCTCAAGTATCTAGGCCTCCACCAGTCCCGCGCAGATTGTTTGCCAGGCTTTTTCTTTTTTCCCCGCTTTTGTCCACTCGAGATGCAATTTGGTGATTCGCTGCCGGCATTTCTGGTATTTTGGACGCAGTGTAATCTCTGAGGCGAGATTTCGGCAACCGTTGTTGGAGCCGAGCTCACCGTCTTGAAATGTTTCCAAGCCAGAAGATACAGTAAGGGAGATCTTTCACTGACAGCTGTTATGTAATGTATAACAAAATTGGCCCGGCCAAGAGTTAAATCATCTTGGTTCTGAGACTGGAGGCACTGGGCGTCCAGATGTTACGGGTTCTTGCATGGATGTTTTAAACTTTCCTAAGCCTCTCAAAGTCTGATCCGAACACTTCTGCGTCCCATTTTGCTGTTTTGTCAGAACTCCCTCGCATAAAGTTGCCGACAGTGTCAACTGACTCATTTGATCGTGATATTTTCTATATGTCGCACAATCTTGCATCGCTTGGGCTTTTGCTGTGTGGCTGATGAAGCCCGTTTATTGCGCATACTTTGCAAGTATCGCTTTTTTTCATGCAGATGTTTTAAATTTGTGGAGAGGACAGCAATATCCTCTCCCAAGTTTTGATCTTGGCATACCTCATAATTTGCCGGTATGAGGAAATCTTTGGCCTTACCTCCAAATTCTTACCTTCTAACCCAATACTGCACTAGTACTGTACTGCAGACCAGTTGCTGCAGAATTGCCTGGGATACCAATGCAACTACTGTGGACACTTTGACTAATGGGGAAGCTGGAGAGGTGAGAATTTAGAGTGTGCGCATTTTGGCAAAGTCATAGCCAAAGAGCAAGGGTGTGTTCAGTATTCAAACCACCATGAATCCCCATCACAGCCTCCATTCATCAGGAGGAAGTAAAATAACTCCTTCCTGCCATTACTTTAAAAACAATATGTCTCTTCTTTAAACAAACAATAGTTTGCACCCCTGTGCTGCCTATTTAGGCCCTGGTCTTGCATGTGAATGCTCAGAGATAGAGGTTAAGAAAGATATCGGACAAACATTTAATCGGCTTTTATTGAAACAATAGAAATGTATCTCGATAAAATTAAATAGTTAAACATAAGAGTTTCTGAAACTGTATTCACCAGGGGCCTTTGAGGACAGTACACTACAAATTAAAAAAGGGTGTGATTTTTATTTTTTTTTCCTTGTATTTGTCCATCCCGGAAATTTTGGTTTGTGATTTGGACAAGTCACATATAGAGAGTGTTGCCTTCTCTCTGTTACTGTGGAACTAGATGGTATTTGTCTTATATTGCCCACCACCCAAAGATTTAATTTGATAAACTTCGCAGACCCTGTCGTGAGCAGTTTCACGTGGATTATTGGGTTTATAGTTCAGTTAATCGACACATGAGAAATTCTGCTCAGTCCCATTGTATTACAGAAAAAGCTTACACCTCTACAACTACTATCTCCCAATTTCATCAACTCCCTCCAGAATGAGCCAGACGAGAGTGCTGAGTGCGAGCCGCAACTCCCCTGGGACGCTCCAGACATTTCCAGGAGAATCGAAGTAAAAGAATAGTTACTTATCAAAGGACATCCTGTAGAACTGCCTTAACGTGGGGGATTTTCCTCTGGAAGTTTTTTTTTTTTTTGGGGGGGGGGGGTTAGTTTGGGGGAAACTTTGCTGTTTTCTCTCTTTACCAGAGTTAGACACTAAACCAGCAACGCTGCATTGCAGTTGCTTGCCTTGGAAAACAGTGGCGGTTCGTTGGAGTTGTTGGACTTTTATAATGTTCTGCTTCTGCATGACATTTTTGATGCCGCGGTGAAGTTGCCCTTTGACCCTTTGTAAATTAAGACATCCCATTGAAATGTTGTTATGACTACTGAATGAATTTTCAAGTTACGTGCGAGAGCACATCTGTAATGTTCACCTTGACCTTTGACCGACAAATTTACAATCATTCCGCGCTCGTGCCAGATGTAATGAATTGGACACGTGACCTTCCCTCAGTTCGGATTGATCTTTGATCTGCGACCGCCGGAGCCCAAAGCTCAAGGTTTACCCTTCGCTCCAAGTGGATATCCGTGTCATATTTAAAGGGATTCCCGGGATGTGCCCGTAACAACAGATAACAACACAGAAACCCTGTTGCCGTTTATCACATCGGGAAAAGCTTCAAAATGCTTCTTTAAACCCAAGACATCTTACGTCATCTGAAAATATGAGATGGTGCCATCTAGGCCAGACTGGTTTAATCGTCGAGTGTCTAATAACTGAAGGACGATGCCATGAGCGTCCAGATAGCCGTCAAAGCTTAGCAAATAAATGAGGGGTGCTTTTTCCAAATGTTTGCGGTGGAGGCCCACCATCTCTAACTTTGAGAAACCCTGATTTAGATGGATAAATAATAGCTCTTCAGAAACTAGGAAAAATTTGATTTTTTTTTTTTTTTTTCAAGTTAATTATTATGACTATTATTTTGGGGTGAATGGTCCCTTCAGCATGCTGTGCAGCTAAGATCCTTGTGGTTCTCCTTCTGTCCAATCATCTAGCTTTCCTGTTTTCCACATGCACGTGTCATGTTTGGGCCAAAAATAACCACTTCGATGAGTCCAGCTGTAAATAGGAAATTATAATTTTTCTCTTCAGGTGAAACTTGTTGTCGCTGGTGACACCAGTCGATGTAAAACGCAGCCACCAGGCAGCACCTGGGGTTTGGAGCGTTGAAAGGATAGTTAAAGCCTTTTTAATCAGTTACATTAAGTGGCAGTCAGACATGAAACATGTCTTTATTAGAGTGGGAGTACGCAATGTCTGCAGCCCTGAGGACCTGTCCATCCCATGAGAGACACCCACCGTCTCTCCTTACTCTAATAAATGCTTTATGTTGAAAACATGAGCAGCTGCGCCTTATTAAATACTCTTCTATAACCATGTGCTCCGGACCTCATCGCCGCAGATCCCGCGTCAATTGCTCAGCTTGTCGGGGGCTCCGTCCCCGCTCCCAGAGCGCAGTGATTCATGCCGATGAACATGCTGTCATCAGCACACCGAGTAGGTGCCCACTAAACCGGGCAAGGGGTTCAACAGACTGTTAAACCACGTTTTTGATGGCTTTCCAAAAAAACGTTTTCTAAGTGCATCAGCAGCCTCTTCCAAGGCAAGATGGTTAAGTTGGCATTTGGCTCCCCCTCTGAAAAAATAACACCTGCTCAAGGAGAACAGTGTGGTCCGGGTCAAACTTAGTTATGGTTTCTGCACAAACAGTATTTTCGCGTGGCAAATTGCATACCGTTGCTTTACTGAAAAATTCATCTGAAATGACAGGGGTTAAAAATTGAGATGTGAAAGTTCAAATGCATTCTTCTTAGAAACACATGACACTGTTCGGTATTTTTTAAGGTTTGGTAAGAATGCTTTGTAAAAAGGGAACCAAGTAGACTTTTTTTTTTTTTTTTTTTCAAAGCAGAGTTCGAGATAAATGACCAAAGTCAACTGGTCCAGTTCAGGCTGTCTGATTTATCAACTTAAATTAAGGTGAAGCTGAAGTTTACGTTAGGTGAACTTTACATTTATTTACTGCATAAAACGGACAGTGTGAGCTGTGTGAATTTGGCAAAGTGGAGTCCCGTCTTCTTTTGTTCAGTACCCACGACGATGTTTTTAAAGAGATATGCGCTCATGGAATCGGCTAAAAGGTTCGTTTACTTTTGATGTGTTTTAAATCCACGAACTTAATCTCTAAAGCTCGGTAAAGGAGGCAGGATAGATTGTTTAATGAGGCTTTACTTTGTTCAGTGAGTATTTTTTTGACGATTCGAGAGTTGTGCCCCGCTCAGCCTTAATCTGAAGATCTGAATCTCTCTGTTCTCTGTTTTTGGTCGTCTGAACATTGTCCTCTAAGTCCGCTCGGGCAAGTACTCGTCACACTTATGGAATATCATTAAACCATTAATTCATGAAGCCACAGCGGTTCTGAGAGATGCTGTCCTCTCGTTTACACTCTGTTTCCTCAGTCCTGGAAGTAGCTTCAGTTTGGTTTTGGTCAGCCTCTTTGTAATGCAGTGGTCTTTTAGTGTGTTTTCCATGGTTTATATTGGCCTGTTTGTAATCAGTTGATTGACTCTAAAAATGCAAATGAGGTTTGGATACAAGCCAAGCATGCTGGAGGTACCCTGGGAACCAGACAAAGTTGCTCGCTCATGTTTTATTTTCTCTGGCAAATTTGGTCGGGCCCAATTGAAAGTGTAGCGAGAAGTGAATTATGATTAATGCGGACGAGAAATGACAGACTCAAATGAAAATGTACCCAGCGCCAAAGTACTTAATATCAGTAATCTGAGTATTTGTCATGTTCCCCCATGTTCACCGTGCCACGCAAGCCGTACAGGGGTTTCCTGCTGCAAAGTTGAACTGACCTGTTTACCAGCCCACCTGCCTGCAGACTTACACTATTCATGTAATGTCATTTCCTGATTCGCGACCTCTGCGAGTCCTAAAGTAGCTGGTTAAGTCCTGCTAATGCCAGCCCATATTTTTGGGTGAAATTCAAGAAGATGATGCCTTTTTGGCGGGGTCAGCTGATTCATGGATGATATTGCCCCTTTAGCACTTATATTAGTATTGACATTTATGTTGGCCGGCACGAAAATCTCCCCTGATTAACATGTTGCACTGAAACTGATGAAGACTTAGTTGTGTATTCCTTTCCAGTGGGCTCCCAGCTGGACATCATCACTGCTGAGATGATGATAATTGGTTGAATGTAGGTTGTGAAGTCAATGTCAGGGCAACCGAGGCTCTTATTATTGAGTCGGTTTTAAGTCTCGCTCTCTTTCATGCAACAGAAATGTAATGTCTTTCTGAAGTAAAGAGGTGGACGAAGGTCCAGTGCAGCTGCCGGTTGCAGACTACTCCAGTGTAGCGTGCACTAGAAATTGCAACCAAAACATCCCTGCTACCTGTTATAACCAAACAACCTGCTAAAATTGAGGAACTTTTTCTTCTCACTACCGGAAATACTGACTGAACCACAATGATTTGACAGCCACTGCTACTGCTTACTCTGCATGTCATTTAGGGTACATGCAGAATACATGAAGGACCACACTATAATTGAGATCACTGAGGTCACGTCCTTGGTATTTAGATTAAGAATTGATGTTTTAACAGCCGGGGGGAGTTTCCTTTTTTTTTTTTTAATTTTCTAATCAAAATTCACACTGTCTGGGCACTTTACAAGTTTGATCCGAGTGTTAAATATGAAAATACATTTGAATTTGACTGACACAGCAGTGTTAAATGGCTACCAAATGTTGCAAAATATGATGGCTCCGCATGAAATCACAGACTATTAACGACATATTAAGTAATGAGTTTCACTTTTCTACTAAACTGCAGCCCATGTAATGTTAAATGACCAACCCAAGTGCATTGTGTTGATAGCACTCCTGCACCTTCGCATATAACTCTTATCTGCCCTGAGTATTTAGCGTGGTACCTGTGTCTGAGTACTTCCTGCTGCTGTCAGTACGTTCATTATAATTACACACTATCAAACCCGTTCTCTCCCATTTGGATATTCAGGTAATTGCTGCAGTTATTAGTTCATCATGCTTATAATTGCTGTCAGTAATGGCAAGTTAAATAAAAACAAATGTAACGGCTGCTTCCATTTCGGGAGTACTGTAACAGACTAAATATATACCTGGGTAATTATTTTAGAAAATGCACCCAGATTATTTCATTTCGGCTGCTCTTAATCATATCGTCTCTATAATTGCACGTCTGTCCGTCAACCGGGAGGATTAGGCCAAGACCACCTGCCTCATTTTCATGAAACCTTTTGGAGGGTTCCAGCGTGAACCCATTAAATTTCAGGGCAAACGTGGATGCGGCGAAGAAGCGGCAGTGGGTATGTGTGCGTGTGTCGATGGGGGGGTGGCACAGTGCAAGATCAGGTAATTTTTAATGAGTTCATTAATTGTCCAGCTTATATAAAACGGGCATGTTTGCCATGATTTGATCCATCAGTGTGTAGGGTTTCCCTGGATCGTGACAGCATGCTGATGGCGGTGCAGACCAAATGTGTGGTTTCCAATGAGAAATCTGGCTTTTGAAGGTGTGCTGGTTCTAGCCCATTTGTTCTTACGCGTCGTTTTACCTAAAAGTCGTGCTTGTAAAATTTTCTGTAATTTCTTTCAGAATTTTCTTCTGCTTGTCTTCTCATTCGCGTGACTTTTTCATTATTTCCCGAGCCGATACCAATATTTAACTAAATCACTTCTTAATGGCATCACATGATCTCTTGTCTGAGCCGTATGCTCACCTGAACACTGTCGAAATGTGGTCACATGGGAAATTTGTGATAATCTGAGACACCAGTTTACAAGAGACATGGATTTAATGTCATGACGTCAGTCGATCGGAGTTTTGTCTAGAACTGATGCAGCGCACACTCATTCTAAGAGCAGTGACAGGCCAACAGGCTGTGGTTTCAACGAACCAAAACACATATTTCCGAACATCATACAGCAACATAATACAGATTTTGTGACTAACAGTGCACGTTGGTACTTTGTTGGTTTCATATCCAGCATTGGCATTTAAAGTTATAACGTATATACACGCACACACACACACACACACACACACACACACACACACACACACACACACACACACACATATACACATATATATATATAATATATATATATAGTCGTCCCTCGCCTTTCGCAGTCTCACTGTATCGTGGATTTTTACTGTTTTTATCTAATTTTACATCACAGCTTTTGAACTATACCAGGGGTTTTTACACTTTGAATGTATTTTTATATATTTATCACTTTAATTGATTTTGGGGGACAGTAAGCATTTTCTAGGGTGGCGACCAACCGGAGCGCGGTGTTCTGTATCCCGGGCTCAGCGATGGTAGCATCATTATCTGCATCTCCTGCGCATAGCATGCATTCAGTGTCTCGTCTCGTCCGTTTCACATCAACGTGCGATCGCTACTCGTAGTGTCACTCTGCGCTGTTGTGTTTGTGTTAATTTGTCTGTGAGAGGTTTTTAATTAATTTCAACCCCTACTGTGATGCAGAAGCGTTCTGCACCTTCTACGGTATCCGGCACTGAACCTTAGCGACAGAGGAAGATGCTAACCATCGTTGAAAAATTGTAACTTCTCGATAGTAGTATAAGAAGTGTTTATAAGAGTGTGGGAAAGACTAATAAGAGTGTGGGGAGGGTCATAAAGCTTTGAAATATACCTAAATAATAAAATAAAAATGTCGTAGCTAATGAGTGGATTTTCTTTTACTGCAGCTCGTTCTGGAACGTAACCCCTGCGATAAATGAGGGACAACTGCATTTAAATTTTAGATTACTTATTTGGAGGCACAATGGTGAGCACTTCCGCCTCACTGCGAGAAGGTTCCTGGTTTGATTCTGCAAGGGGGGGGGGGGGGGCTTTCTGTGTTTTCACGTTTTCCCACGTGTCTGCGGGGGTCTCCGGTGGGTTTCCCCCCGGGC
>CAAKHD010009616.1:11431-26480 GCA_901007705.1 Fistularia tabacaria | reverse complement strand
GCTTGGTGGGGTATTGTTCCCGCGTTAGGGGAGTGGTGTGTTTGCCCAGGGGGGGCTGTTTAGGGTCTGTGTGTGTGTGTGTGTGTGTGTGTGTGTGTGTGTGTGTGTGTGTGTGTGTGTGTGTGTGTGTGTGTGTGGTTCCTGAAGCTCACGTGTGCTTTAGAGTGGCTCCATGAGTTAAAAGGATCTCAGTGAAAACATTTTTTTTTTAGCCATTGATCGGTTGATGGGTTTAAATAATTGGCTCATTTGATGGGTTAGTTGTTTTTTTCTTTCTCTCTCTTTTTCCTCTTTAACTTGAAAAAGTGGCAGATGAAGGATTCCTCGTGAATTAGAGGATGGATGTGTTCGCTCAGGGTCTGGTGCGCTCAGGTTTTGAGTGTGTGTGTGTGTGTGTGTGTGTGTGTGTGTGTGTGGTTTTGGACACTGCGTAAAGGATCTCTGGTTGACTGACAGCTTGTCACAGGGTCGATCCTTCCGCAGATCATTCGAGAACAGTTGGCCGATCCTTGATCAGACACTCGGAAGTCTCCTGCCGCTTAAACTGTTTTTAATAGAACACGGCTTTTTACTACGGATTTCTAGGTCGATCGGACGAGGAAATGCCAGAAGATGTTGGCCAGGGTTTCCTGAAGCCCAAGATAACGCACAAAGATATTAAAATTACCAGAGATGGTAATCCGAATATGTCCGTGATCAATGAGCCGAAAGCAGATGGTTGTAACCTTTGGTTTCTTAAAACGCGATTCAAACTGATGACCGATAGCAGGCTATTTTAATAACCAAATTATACGCTGATAATAAAACCCCTTTATTACTGCAGCTCAAGCAGATGCTGATTATTCAGTAGCGTAAGAGATTTAATATTGGCGGTTGACATTCAAGGCTGATACTTGGAGAAAACATGACACCAAGGTTGACATTAACGCATTGAAGGCTGCCTCCGAGGTGATGCGGTTTGACAGAATCTCCGGCTCAATATTTGAAAGAAATGGTAAGGATAGTTCATTGTGAAACAAAAGCTTAATTTTCCTTTAGTCCTTGTAAAGTGTCTCAAATTTTAATGTGAAAATGTGAGTATTTTGCACAGAGTAGATGTTTTAAAACTAAAAAATGCAGATCCCAACAAGCCGACTGCGATTTGTTTGGGTTTACCACGGTCTCCAAAAACAGCTGTGAACCCCCCCTGTAAATGTTGAGCTGCCCGTAAACAGGCGACAAAGGCACGGAAAAAAAGTTGGACATTTTTTCAGTTATTATTTAGTCGCTATCACCTGCAGAAACAGCAGGAATGTAAGGAATGGCAGTGAGATCAGCGACGTTGTCTGGTTCATAGACGCTGAGAACAAGACTGGAGGCAGAGCTGGAGGCAGCGGAGATGAAGATGTCGAGGTTCTCCTCGCGGGTGAGGACGACTGATAGGATAGGGAATGAGTCTGTTGGAGGTACAGCCAGTGTTTTGGCGATAAAGTCAGAGATGGTTTGGATGTGTGCAGAGGAGGGATAGTGGAGATCTGGATAGAAGGATGCTGAGGTTGGAACTGCCAGGCAGGAGGTCTAGTGGAAGACTAGAGAGGAGATTTAATAATAGTGCGAAAGAGGACATGAAGTTAGGAGGTGTGAGAGGAGAGGGTTGGATGGAGGCAGATGATTGGCTGTGGACACCCTGCTGACACACACACACTAATTTGCAATGATTCATATTGTAACCCTTTGGAGGGAAAAAAAAATGGAAAATATACCTTTCTGTAGTAGTTTCAAACTCCATTACTTAAAACTTGACGAGCTATATCTCATCAAAAAAGAAGTTATCAAAGAAACAAAATAATTGAATAATTTATCAGGCAGTTTAAGATAAAAAAGAAGAAGAAGAAATGTTCATGTCACTAAAGAGGGGAAAAAAGTCTTTTAAAGTGCAAATGTATTCATCGGATGAAAAGTTCCTATCATGCAGAGGATATGTAATGTTTCATGATGCGACACCGCTCTAATCGGAAGGAAATGTGCCTCACCAGCTGCCGCCTCAATAAATGACTTTTCTAAGTTCACGCTGGAAATCCGGGGTGACCTTTGCCCACCCGCACTCAGCAGGATCGACCCGTCCATTCTGTGATGCATAGATGGCGCAAATGTTTATCAACAGCCAGTCTCTTCTTTATAATACTTTGATAAATGATAAATAGGAGTATGACTAACTCTGGGTCCGTCAGTGAGAACAATTTTTGCGGAAGCGAAAGATTCACTGATATCTATCAGGAGCTTCAAGTGGAGGGAAACTTGAACTGGAAAGAAAAACAAATTTGCAGGAAACTGCGTTGATGTACTTAGATGTACTGAAGGTGTAAATTTCTGCAGTTCCCCAGCAGTTTGCACTTGAACATTTCTGGGTCCTAAATGACTCATCGCTGCTCGTATGATCTTCCTCTAAAAGCGTAATAGGAAGCGTTGAATTAAAGAGAATCGCAGCCACACAATCATTGGAATCGCCCATTGCGCCGTTGATTTGACCGTAGCACACTAAAGCCTGTGGCTTGCGGTTAATTAATAAATATTCATGGAATACTTGAAAGTGAACTTCATCTGCCTCTGAATTTCACGTGTTGAGCTTTGAGCGATTGGGCTGCACGTGTACATTTTCACCCATCAGCAGTGTGATTTTCGAGCCGAGGGTTCCTCCTCACGTGAATTGATCCGTAACTTTGGTCTGGGTCTATGAGGAAGAGCGCCAGACGCTTCTAGACAAAGCAGTTCCAAGAAGTCCCTTATAAGCACTGTTCAGCTCGAATTTCGTTCCAGGAGCTACCCACCTCCGGGGGAGCTTTTTTAGTTTTGCATTCTCACTGGGCCCAACGGTAGGGGACGGGTGTGACGCAAGCATCTGCGATGAGTCCCTTCAGCGCCACGCTCAAAAACAAACCGCCGCAAAGAGTAGGAAGACGACATGGACAACATTAAGTTCTGTAGGCAGGAAAAATAACAATGGACTATCAGATGGGTTGATGTGTGTTTATTTTCTCCCTGCACTGCTTTGCAGTTTGAGGAAAACGCCGCAGTTAGCTAACTCCGGTACTTATTTTGGCCAAAATTTTGATGTTCCTTCGCAAGCCCTGGAAACGCCTTTGTGGCCAGAAGAGCTTAGACCTCTTTGTAGTTCCATTTCTGGTTCTGTCCATTATGTCGCAAGAAAACAGCCGACCGGTGACCAGAATAGTTTTTTTAAAATGGCGATCTGCAGTCCGCAAGACGTATCTGTTAATGGGCGTCATTTATGAGTCCCTATGGAGCCGT
Source organism: Fistularia tabacaria (assembly GCA_901007705.1). Taxonomy (NCBI): domain Eukaryota; kingdom Metazoa; phylum Chordata; class Actinopteri; order Syngnathiformes; family Fistulariidae; genus Fistularia; species Fistularia tabacaria. The sequence continues at coordinate 23,192 of CAAKHD010009616.1, read as the reverse complement.
AAAAGACGCCGCCTCGGAGTAACCGAGGTCCATGATCCCTGTCCGAGTGCACGCAAAAGCGACATCGTTGGCAAAAAGGTTCTGGGAACTGTGAAAAAGCTCCTACAGTGCGAAAGCGCCGCACAGGCAAACTATACAGGTTTGCCGCAAAGGCAAACCTGTATAGTTTGTTTCACCACCCCCACGCTCTGCTGAGAATTATTAGAAATGACCTAAAGACTGCGGTTAAATTGAAGCTTGATGTTTGTTTTGATTCTTGTGAGTCATTATTCAAATGCATGCTTCTTTTTTCTTTTACACGCGGCGTCTCCAGAGTCTTTTGCGAGGAGTAAGATTGGAAAAAAGCACCAATGTTTGATGATGGGAGAGGAGCCGATGATCTGTTTCCTAACCAATTAGAGACGGAGCAAAGGGTCATTGGTCTTACTGTAAATGTGAAATTACTTCCTGAGGAACACAAGGCCTAACTGTGTTTAAAGAGCGAAATTGCTGCTTCGCCAGAACGCTGCCCATGTGAGATAATAATCTCGCAGGTTAAACCTCCTCATCGCTTTTCCATCTGAAACACACTCTTCAGCGCTGACCCGCAGCTGCTGAAAAATGGTCTTTGTGTTCTTTCAAAAAAAAAAAAAAAAAAAAAGATTAGAGCAAAGCCTCCCCTAAAGCAGATTGGAGCCGATATTAGACTCCTGAATAAAGAAGGGCATATTGGCCAAATTTTGCGGAGCGCTGCAAAACCTTCGATTTACACTTGGATTATCCAAGCCATCAAAAACAAATTGTGAAGGCATATTAACTGCTTTTATTGAATTCAAACTCAGATGAGGTGAACCATTTTAGATGTGAAGTGTGCGACTCCAAAATTGAATTTTAGTTTCAAGCTGCAGGAAATTGTGCTTTAATTGTTCTCTGGGGGGCCGTGCAGGGAGGAAGGGTGTGTGGGGGGTATTAAAACATAATAGTGAATGCTTAATGGGGGGATTATTAGGATGTATTTTCATTGGGTCCAAATTCTCCAGCCACACCCCTGCTTGCTCTTATCCTGGAGCAATATTGGCTGAGTCCGATCGACAGAATCTGACATGTTTGGAAAACCGTGTGGCATTTTGACTGTAAAGACGTCCTGAATGAGTTCACATTACAGTGGCATTCTTCCTTCAGCTATCAGGCTTGTCTTTGTCTGCGTGCACACGCACGCGCGCACATACACGCACAAACACACACCAGTCTGAACGAATGACACAGCTTGTAATTCTCGAGCCTCAGCTCTGGACAAAATGACCGTCAAAAAGACCCGGGGTCTATTCGTTTTGTGCTCGGAAACAGATAGTATTTTTCTGTTAGGAAGCTAATTCATCTTACAACTTGTTGCAGACAAGCTTAGGCCGTAAATCTTCATGCTTTTGCGTCTCTGCAGGCACCCGGCACCTCAGCTCGGTTTAGACATCGACGTTTGCGCGAATGTAGGTTGTTGTGTCAATGCCTTAAGGTCTGCCAGCCACCATTATATTTATATAATAATGACAAAGGCTGATATTGATATTGTGTTGTTTTTCATAACTTTTCCGTCCAGTGTCCTTCTGACCTGTTAGTAAATCTACAACAATGTCATGTTGTAAAAGGCCCTATCCTTTTTTTTTTTAAATTTCATTCCAAATCTCAGCTCAAAATATCTGTCATCAGTCAAGCTCTAATTTAATGAAGACATAAGGGTGCCCATAATTGAGGGAAAAATATCACGGCACATTTTAATTATAGTCGCGCGTTGAATGATTCTAAATGCAGTACATTTTGTTTGTAATGGAGCCTTTTTAGATGATATCCCACAGTGTCAAAGCTGCTGGTTCATTAACTTGATGCCACATCGGTTTCTTCTATTCTTTCTTTAGAATGTAACTAACAACCGTCATTAGTGTCATTGTCTTCGGACAGAACACGACGATGCCTGCGTAGCTGCAGGTGTTTAAACCATGCCGAAGAGGGTCTTTCTTCGGAGCCAGAGATTCACGGCGGGCTTGGTTCGGTGGGACCGTCGTTGCTTTTACTGCTTGTGAGAAGCAACTGGCTTTAAGACTCCTGTGTGCAGTAAACACATCACATTACATGAAAGACTATAACTTGATTGGCTGCAGGCTTGTTCTGCATCAGGGCCTATTTTATGTACATATACCATAAATCTCCCCTGCTTCTGTGTAAATACATCTCCTTGAAGGGAGAGTTGTCCTAAACACATGTATTCCCATCCCATCCCATTGACTTTAGTATAGTAAAGCTGCTTAACATACTTGAATTATCCTACGGTTGTTCGGTTTCATTTTCAAAATGAGCTCTTTGGTGTTTCCCACAATTTATAATCCCTGAGTCAATTGTTTGTTTCTAAATGAATGTCATGCCTTACAACTTGGCAATAGCCCTTTTTGCACCGTAAGAACTTTTTGCAGTTCCTAGAACCTTTTCAGGAACTCGACTGTTCCTGCATGCATTGGGACAGCAAAGGAACTAGGAACCGTGGACCTCAGTTCCTACAGCTATTTTCGCTCCTACTCCGAGGCAGTGTCTTTCACAGTTCATACTCCGAGGCAAATGTCTTTTAAAGTTCAATAGGAGCTCTTACGACATAGGTGCTTGGTAATTTGTGGGTGTCATAAGCCATGCCCATTCCCAGATACGTCTTGCTGACTGCAGATCACCATTTTAGAAACTTATTGTGGTCACTGGTCAGCTGTTTTCTTGTGACAAAATGGACCAGTGAGACATGGGATTTCTGCTGGGATTTCCGGGCCTCGCAGCGGAACCGCAGCATTTTGGCTGAAATCAGTGCGGAGTTAGCTAGCAGCGGGGTTCTTCAAGGGTATTAATCCCGCAATGCAGAACATGAATGCTATGATAACGCAACGGTGTTGCGTCACACTGGTCCCTGCCAGTAGTTCCTTGAACAAAATTCAAGCTGGACAGGTTCTTAGAACTGAGTTCATCAAACTGCTTTGTCCGAAATCAGCTTTTGACTTTGATTTGGAATGTATCATTACATTGATCTCATTGTTTTTATCATACGGTCAGGCATTGTCAAAGAGAGACACTAAATTGATATCAAACCATGTGTGGTTTAAATATCAACTTCAGGAGCCAGTTAATGATTTGTATGTTTTAACGTTTTGAAACTTTCGAAACAGACTCAAAAAAAAATAAAAAAATGGCTGTAACAAGCTGTTACTTGTATTCTGCAGACACACTATCTGACGCAGTGTGTAAATGATTCAACGTTAATGCACAATGCAAATGATGCGTTAGAATGCGAGGACAACAAAAATAATAGCTTTGAGTGGGGAATCAGAATCTGTGTTCCAGTCCTCGTTTCAGGCCTAAATTATACCCATAGGTCAATACCTATTTTGGTCAGAGCTTTGTTTAATTTTCTTTGTGCCAGAGTTCTTCTCGCATTAGCGTACCGTAGCTCCTCCAGCATTTCTGGAACATAAATCATGAAAGAAATGTGTTACATAATGCTAATGGTCCCTACTCAATCCTTTGTGCACCTCTCATCATTTCCCCACTGTCTTCACTGATCACCAATCCTGCTCTGATTGGCCTGGTGCCTGCTGATCTTAACATCTGCTGTGTGACTAAGAGAGACATGAGTAAAGATATTATGAGATTTTAAGGCCCGAACAAGACCGCTACTGTGTTTATTAATTGTTGTTGTAAAAGCACTAAGCCTTAATTTTTACCGCTTGTCGGTCTATCTTGTCTCCAGGCCCTGTGAAGAAGCATGTGATGACTCACGCAAGGCAGAAGGGTTCCCCCAGGCAGAGCCACGTTAGTGCTGAGTGGTGGGACAACTGTCCTCTTTGGCCACATGGTGGCACGATGGGCAGCGGCTGGCTTGAGCGCTCGCTTCGATTCGGCAGGACAAAGAAGATAAGTGAGGTCGGCAAACAAGGGAAAGGCAAGGCCAAGAAGATGAGTGAGAAGAGACCAGTGGAAAACTGCAATCACAGCAAAAACCTGGATGGAAGGCGGGAAAAGAAATGGGACAGGAAGCTGTATCCCTTGCGAAGGAGGCCCGGGATCACAGATGGAGAGGGGCTTAGCTGCCACGTCCTTCTCACAAGATTGGAGGAAAGCCTTCGCGATCAGAGTACTTCTGCAGAAAACGACAAAAAGGTATCCCTCAAACAGAAACCCAGGAAAGGGAAAGGCGCCGTAAAAACAGAGACAAAATTAATACCAAAAGCAAAATCAAAGTCAATCAGCCCAGCTCAAAGTGAGTGTGTCCATGCCCTGCAACCACGGAAGCGGCGGCTCGCCTCTCTAAACGCTGAGGCAGTGAACAGTCTGCTGCTTGAAAGAGCCACCGATGCTCAACCGGCTTCGAAGCAGGCTAAGAGACAAGAGGAGCCTGCCAACGGCGGAGGTTCCCTGGAAGCCGATCCACAGAGGAGTGGCGTCCCCGGGGGTGCGAAGGGGTCGCGTGGGAACATCGGTAAAGCTTCCACAGCACTGAAACCTGAGCAGTGCCAAAACTCCAAGCAGGTGAAGAAGGCCAAAGCCACCCGAGTAGACAAAACCAGTGGGTTGAGTCTGGAGATTTTGGATGCCCCGACCCCAAGACGATTGGCTGGGCTTAACGCCGCAGCGCTGCTGAAGTTAACCAGTTCATCTGCGGCTAGCAAGCAGCGAGCTAAGACCGCATCCACAGCCACTGTCTCAACGCACTCCAAGTCCTCTGCCGCAACCTCAACCCCCAAACAGCACTGTAGAGTCAACCTCAAACACAAAGGGCAATTGCAAAAAGAGAAGGGGAATAAGACCTCTCCCATCCACAGAGGCTGCGCTGCTTGCAAGAAGAAGGCAGACTTTGAACCCAAAGTGGAGTGGGAGAACGGCAACTGCACACACAGACTGACCAAACCGGGCTACCAGCCGCGTAGCATGCTGGGCTATTCCCTAAATCACGTGAAAGAGGAGCAGCTAGAAACCGAACTGAGCCCGTACTACTGCTGTCCCCCCGAGGGCTCAATGGAATACTGCCACCGCGTGGCATTCTTTGTGGGCCAGCAGCCTTACAGAGAGTCTGAAGATCAGCCACTTAATACAGCTTTGACCCCCGTGAAGCGCGAGTGCCTCGTAACCTCACCGTCCCTGACACATTCCCATCCGCACACCGCTCTCACCCTCAGCCCCCACCCCTGCCTCTGTACCGCCGACCACTGCTTCTCCAGCTACTACGTTCACATCGCCCACCCGACACACACTGGAACCACGTCAGCAGCTCTCACTTCGCGACCTCTGAACTTTGCGCCCTCTGGCTTGTGTCCTAATCGGATGACCGGCTCCAAGCTGCTGGGTCCGCAGATGGGGCAGGGGCTGCCCCACCCGACGTGCTGCAACTCCGTCGCGTCGCCTTGTTACGGTGAAGCCTGTGGGCTCAGCGGTTACACCTACAGAGCAATGCCCCCTGTTAACAGCAGGGGGTGTTCATTCAGTACGGGATGCACTGGTTGTACACACAGCATCAAAACAGGTTTGTTAAACCTTTTCTAAGCTGTCCATGTTTCTCACCTAAAATGTGATTGTTCCAATTCAGACACTTAAATCAGAATCAGCATTGTTCCAGTGGCGATGAACCACAATCACGATTCACTTCAGCAGCCAATGCAAGGCGTACATTTGATAAACTCGTATTTCCCGTACTTAGGGCGCAAAGAATTGGTTCCGCAATTGTAAATGGATGCTACATGTTAGACTCCCTTCTTTGCTCTCTTTATGTATTCTCTTTTAGGAATAAAACAACTCACTGATCCCACTGATCCTAGAATCCAGTTAGTGATTGCAGACCGAAAAACATCCTTTGTTGTTCAACATGTGCCTGGAGCTCTGTCCCAGCAAGTGTGAACGTTTCTGGTGTTTTGTTTTTGTTGTTGTTGTTTTTTTTTTCTTTTTAGCAAAGCTGTGGATCTGCATTTAGCTCAAGGCGCAGATTTAGATCTCCTCGATAAGGAGGGTTCAAGTTCAACTGTTGTATTCTTTAACAATTGCTTTGCGTGTAGTTAAACTGATAATAAGATAAAAGAGGCCGTGGAAATTGAAAATTTTGACGTTCCAGTTGTTGTCTTTTTTCACAGATTTAATGCAACATGGCCACAGAACACCCGTCCTAATATTGTTTCCATAATAGCCACCTGTTTACCGTAACAGCGAAACAATATTGCATGAATTGAAAGATGGTTTTCTCTTAATTCAGGCCCTACACCTACATATTTGGGCGAGGTGAAATCGAACGACTAATTACAGCCTTTTGTGGGAACCCCACCACCACCACCTCCAAGTTTAAGTCATGGACCTATGTGATGATCACCCACATTCTGTACTTTTACTTTTATATTTACAAGCATGATTTGCGTGGCTAATCTGAACCTGCAGAACCTGCAGGCATCCACGCCCTGCACCCAGCTGATCTCTGCACAGCATAGAATTTATCAAGCTTCAGTTGCACACCAGCTGTCCTAAACTTGTCGGGATAACCTTTTCTTTTTTTTATCACATCACTCCCACTTCCCACACCACAACACATACGCATGTGCATCTCGCGTCCAGCAGACAAATTTCTCCCACTGTAGCTGCTCTTCTACCTCATTGAGTCCATATGAAATTTCCCTGCCGCATTACTTTAAACCGTAACATTGTCTTTTCACTTTTCCAGAGGGTTATTCCTCCCCCCAGAGTGACCCCTCCCTCCTTGGTCCTCCACCCTTACCCATCTCCAGCTGCCCTTTATCCAGCGTCCCCACGTCCACCCAAGCCAGTCCCCACCTGCTGACCCCCCTGTCGGGTCGAGACCAGCCCCAGCCCAGGTTGAAGCTGGGTACAGAATGCCCGCAGAGCGCCAAGCCCTCCAACGGCTCCATGTCCATGGGCCGCACGCGGCTGTCTCAAGAGCAGCCCTCACCTGTGTCGAGCCTCGGGAGCCCCAAACAGAAGAGAGTCAGTCGCAGACGAGCCACTAATGGCTGGCGGCCCGTCGGATTTCCCACGGAGAGGGAGGTTTTTATTGCGGTGGGTTTTTTTTTTTTTTCCCTTTTCTTTTTTTTTTTTTCAGTGTTTCTGAATCGCAGATGTGGAGTAAGAGATTAGAGAGATTTGTGATTGTCTCTCTACCGAGACTTATTCTGCTGTACAAAACTGTCTGATAACGCTCTTGGAGCAGAAATCTCCACATCCAGGCTGCAAAAGAAAAAGAAAACATCCGTTCTCGTATTCGGACCACACAGCAACATGTGATAGATTCAGATTCCCTTTTTTTTTTTTTTTTGTCTTTTATAATGACAACTCCGTTCCTGTCCGCCGTGTGCATTCGTAACCCAGGGAGAGGAAGAGACGGCCCTGCGGCAGTGTTACGAAGGGGTGGAGAGGGACGGCGAAGTGATTCATGTCAGAGACACCGTGCTGCTGCGATCCGGCCCCAGGAAGAAGTCCCTCCCATATGTTGCCAAGATATCCGCGCTGTGGGAGGACCCGAAAACCGGTACGGGGGGACGGGGAGCAGGATGGAAATGGTGCTTTCAGCACTTCGATGAACTGACGAGGGCGTGTGGTCAAGGTTGTTAAAGTGTGTGTGTGTGTGTGTGTGTGTGCGGCATATTGCGGGCTAACGTGTCTCAATTCACCGCCTCAGGAGAGCTGATGATGAGTCTTTTCTGGTACTACCGACCTGAACACACCCAGGGAGGCCGAGATCCCAGCACACACTGTAAGGTGAGGCTTCAATCGATCCCCGAGCCACAATTTCATGTCTCTTGAAGATGCACCTGCACCTGCACCTGCACCTGCACCTGCACCTGCACCTGCACCTGCACCTGCACCTGCACCTGCACCTGCACCTGCACCTGCACCTGCACCTGCACCTGCGGCCGAGTGTCCGTCTGCCAATAGCGGAACACACACCGCGCTGATTTCACACCAATACGTGCAGTTAATTCAGAAATGATTGTCTGGCACCCATATAGACGACGACGACATAAAAGAATTGGATTAATACCGTTCATCTAACAAGCGTTTTTTGAATAACTGCTGATGGTCTTGCTTCAGTTTTATAATGGATTTCCTTGCATGATGTTTGCATTTCATTTCAGCATAAACTGGATGAATCTGACGTTGGCCTCAAAATGATTATGACGCTTAACCTGTGAAATGCCATTATCACACATTCCCAGATAAACTTTTATTTTTCATTTCACCCGAAGGGTCATTGTCTCTATTTGAGACTTGGAGGATTTGAGTTTGCCAAATAAACACACCTATTATTGGACCAGGATTAGCTTTTTACAATTGATGTTGATTTCAGCTTGACGGGCCGATACACACTCTCATTATTCAAAAGAGTGATCTCAGTCATAGACTGACTGCAGAACGAGTCTTTTGATTTACTGCTGCGGTGTTTTGACCCGCAGAAACCCCAAATGAACTGAAGGTCTTGACAGATGTATTTTTCTTTTCAAAAATCACAACAATGACTTCATTCATCGCTGCCACGGGCTCCCAAAAAAAACACAGAGCAAAAACAGCGCATTGTCCGACTTTCCGATGAGTCACTCATGCGCAACATGTGCCGGGGAATCGAACCGAGAGCCTAACGGTGATGTTTCAAAGCTCACTCTATTTCTGATTTTTATAAATAATTGCCCAAAATAAATATTTTCTCTGGCAACATCTTTTTAACCATCATGCAGAGACGTCAGTGCGGCATAGTAATAGTTTAAAATGACTCAATATGTTTTCTCACTAAAATGGAAATGTCGATTTGATTGATTCTATGCCTTTTCTCATCTTTTTAATTGAACATATTATCAGAGTTTTTTTTTGTTTTTTTTTAGTTTATTATATTTGGTATCATTACCCGTCTTGTACCAAAATCAGGCATGCACTTCCTCCTCGAAGTTCACACCCTGCTTTTGTGGTTTCCATCGAGCTATGGGACTTGAAATGTGACGGGAAAAACACAACAGCCAAAAACTGAAGGGAACTCAGAGAGTCTAAATGCACGGTGCCGCAGTGGCTAGCGCTTCTTCCTCACAGCTAGAAGGTCCCTGGATGAATTCCGACAGGGAGGCCCTTCTGTGTGGAGTCTGCATGTTGGGTTTCCTCCAGTTTCCCCTAACAGTTCAAAACAACATGCAGGAGGTTCATTAGACACTCTAAATTGCCCAGAGAGGCAATGCTTGTATGTCTCCATATGTAGCCCTGTGATCGGCCAATGACAGCTGGGATAGCCCCCCCAAACACACACACAGCCCTTAAGCAGCAAAGATAATGAACGAGTCTAAATACACAAGCGGCGAAAATGTATTTGATTTTCTCATTATGTTTTGATAAAGATTGTCACAGAGGTTAGAATTGAATCTCAGACTAACCACTCACATTCACACTGACTGTCAATCTCTAGGTTCTGCTTTCCCAATGTGTGTGAACGTGGACAGGCGGGTTCTCGAGCGCTCTCAGTCATTTCACGAGAACAAGAACACCACCTCCACCGGTGTTTTTGTGCGGCTGTGTGGGAGATGCATGGCACCAGGGCGTCCTGATGTCCGACACTAACGGGGGAGGAACACGATCGTGAGGCGCTCTAACCGCTGGAGACATTATCTTCCTCCGAGCAGCTTTGGGACTGTTGAAAAACTGTTGCTCTCTGAAATAACCACAGCACCCGACTGATGCTATCTCTGCTACCTCCTCCTTCAGCAAACTAAGAATAGGGGAGGCGGTGTGGAGTCGAGCCCGAGTCCTCTTGCCAGAGAGCTGAAGCACAAACACAACTCTCTCTTGCACACGAACAATTACGGCTCCCTTTTGTGCTCACCAGCCAAAGAAAACTGTTATTTTCTTTCGGTCCGCGGCCCGCGCGATAGGATACGCGTGCGCCGATGTGACACTGTGCACCCGCTGTCCGTTTCAGAATGAGGTTTTCGCCTCTCGCCATCAGGACGAGAACAGCGTGGCCTGCATTGAAGACAGATGCTACGTTCTCCCATTAGCCCAGTACTGTAGGTAAGTACACACACACGCACACACACACACACACACACACACACACACTCTTAATGAAAACGATGGACAATCATTGCCAGAAAATCCTTTCCGAAGGTTCAGAGCCTCTCCTTTTTAATTAACACCTTGGTCTCTGAGATCGTGTGTGTGTGCAGGCTCGCTTCCTCAGTTTCCCAGCGCACACTGGTGACACTTCCACTGTCAATGTATTCCACTGACTCCTCGGCCACAAGTGTTTGCCTCACTGCCAGTTTGTAAATATCTTCTGGGAGCTCGGAAGCTCGCTTTTTTAACTCTTCCCCCTACCAGCGGCGTTGAAAAAAAAAAAAAACCCCGACATGAATACATAAATAAGGAATCATGCATTATTAACATAGACAGAACAAAGCAAATTCATCGACAGCTTTTTAGCGTCAATGTCGTCAGGGAACATTTCAGACGCAGGAATTTACGCACCTTTGAAAATGGTAACGTATGCTCTGGTTTGTAGTAATTTTCAGGTTGTTCTTTTTTCAGTTGCTTCAATTTAATTATTTTAAATGTTCAATGACTAATTCTGCACTCCAGAGCATTCACCAAATTTACTTTTTTTTTTTCTGTCCCCAGATATTTTAATGCACGTACACATTTAAATATCAGTGGACAATGTGCTCTTTCTAAGTTTTCCCTGCGGAGCTTCCCAAAAGTATATCTCAAACTTTTCATGGGTTGTGGTTCACATTGTTGTTTAAGGGGTAAACATTTCCACAAAATTATTTGAATAAAAGGATGATAGAAATTGCGATTTTTCTGAAAAGAAAAATATCAAATGGTTCATTTAAAAAAAAAACAGAAATAAGAAAATGTACAAAACAAAGGCAGGTTTTAATCGATATGACTGCCCTTTAATTTAATCTGTTGATTTGCCCTTTGAAATGATATTTTCCTCTGACGATTGATGGAACAGTAAGTGGTATATTTGACTATAACAATCACAGATCGACTTCCTGAATAAAGGATTCCTAGCTCTTTCAAACAGAGAAAGATACTAGACAAAATATAAAAAATATACTGGCCTGGCAAAAGTCGTAAAGAGTCGTAAACTTGATTTTCCTCCCCCGTGTCTAGATTTTGTGCCTTGGTGAAGCGGCGTGCCGAAGGCGCCCCACCTGGCAGCGCCAGCATGGTGCCCTGCTGCCCGGACTTCGCCCCCCCCTCCCACCGCTGTGTGCCCACCGATGTCGACCCCGAGCTCGTGTATCTGTGCCGGCACGTCTATGACTTCCGCTACGGCCGCATCCTGAAGAACCTGCAGTAGGAGGAAGTCTGTGTTCGTACCCTTGAACAAATCGCCACATGATCTCCCCCCTCCTCCTAAGCTGAAAAGGGAGGGAGCGGAAGGACCGAACAACCTTGTCTCGTCCGCCAGCGGCCCCGGGATCGAAGAAGGGAGGCTTTTAGTTGGAGGGCGGGGGGATGCAAAATTTGCAAATTTGTGATGAAGCACAGATCCCTTTAGGTAAATAAGGAGGCGCTGAACGTCACGGACGCGTCCGTCTCAGTCTCTTCTTCTGGTTTGGAGGCGCGAAGAAGTGCATCAATCGGCTCGGGTTTTAGTCCGGATGCATGGCGAGGCCCATGCGTCCCCCCGACCCCCCCCCCCCCCCCCCCCCCCCCCCCCCCCCCCCCCCCCCCCCCGCGGGAACCCGCCGCCCTCCCCCCCCCCCCCCCCCCCCCC
>CAAKHD010009609.1:25360-48031 GCA_901007705.1 Fistularia tabacaria | reverse complement strand
TCAGACGTGTGCTCTTCCGATCTATTTGGGAAAATTCAAAGTTAACCCCGAATGTTCTTTCTCCCTCGTTCGAAAACCCGTTTCCACGTCCAGGTGGGACTCCGGTGGGCGCGGGGGGGACGCCGGCGTCGACCGCTGATTTATGGGGGACGGAGACTCTCGGCCGCACAGTGTCAGCTCTTTCCATCTTCCTGGAATAATAGAGCCTTTGACACCGAAATGAATCAGGCTTGGAGAAACAAATCCACGTTTCATGCGACTCGCGTGGAAAATCAATTGGCAAAATACCAGCACGACAGACGTGACGTGAGCGGCGCGAGGGGTCGGGCGGGAGAATCGATGCGTGAGTGATGCCTTCAAAACTCTCATCGGGCGCGAGTGAGAAGAAGAAAAAAAAAAAAAAACAACCCTCCAGTTCGTCTTCTTCGAAGTCTTTCCGCGGCGAGACGCCGGCGTGTGTCGGGGAAGCTCCGTTCGTTTCGATGTTGCGTAACTTCTCGGCCTCTGCTTAAACAAACAGTTTGGTCCGAAACTATCTGCTCCTCCGATTTAAAGCCGGAGACGCTTGGACAAACATACTTGCGGCTAATTATGACCCTGCCAGTGAATTTTTCCATTCGGCATTTATTTGCAAATGCTAAAGTTCTTATACGTTCTTATAGCGGCCACGTCTCGGGGGGGATTCGCCGATTTTGGCCCGCCGTGCCAGCGACGTGAGCCGAGTCCACGACATCGACCCAGGACGGTTACATCACGCTTCAACCTCTTTCATCTGAAGCGACTGGAAAAAGATTAAATGTGATTCTTCAGCGAGCTTTTAGCCATTTGAAGGACGCTGATCTTGTTAGCGGCAGCTTTGCACAGCCTTGGTTTATCCAGCGAACAAAACCAGTCTGTCTTTGGCCCTTCAGCAAAACCCATGTGTTGTGAAGGTGATTTTATGCACGGCCTCTGGCTCAGGAATTCATTCATTCATTCATTCATTCATTCATTCATTCATTCATTCATTCATTCATTCATTCATTCATTCATTATCTGCACCCTTCACAGGGCCACTTATACAAGCATTCCCTCCCTCATTCACGTATCATAAAGCAGTGCTTCTCAATTATTTTCTGTTAAAAACTATATTATAAATTAGTAATTAATTATGAATTTTTAATTAATTAAATTGATTAACACACAATTTATACAATTATTATTATTATTATTATTATTATTATTATTATTATTATTAGTATTAGTATTATTAGTATTAGTATTATTATTACATGTTATTATCAGTATTGTTGTTGCTATTATTATTATTATTATTATTATCATTATTATTATTACATGTTATTATCAGTATTGTTGTTATTATTATTATTATTTTATATTATTTCCTTGTCCTCCAACGTCGCTACATTTAAGCCAAGTCCTACATAGGCTTTGTCATATTTCCTCGTCTCAGCTTCGAATGTCTGATTATCTCCGTCTCTCACCGCCTCTCTTATCATCCCTGTTCAATATTTTTCCGTGGTGTCTCTTGAAGGTTTGTTCACTCCATATCTGCTGCTCTGTGCTGTGTGTGTTCATGCTCACCAACCCCACACCACAGAGCTAACACTCTGACTCTTGACAATGACAGCGCCACCGCCGCCCACGGTGGATGTGCAATTGCACTTTATTGTAGCATGATAAAAAAGAAGCTTGATCCCCGGGGTCGCACGCGTCCCGCCATTCGAAAAGCAATGTCGTATCGAGACGTACAGCCATTCACCCTCTCATTCACCCTCTCATTCACCCTCTCATTCACCCTCTCATTCACCCTCTCATTCACCCTCTCATTCACCCTCTCATTCATCCAGTTGTGCTTTAGAGACATGCGTCCATTCGCACATCTGGACAATTTCCCCCTCACATAAAGGCCCCCTGAGACAATCGAACCGGGGACCTTCTCGTTGCGGACGGAGTCGCCGAGCGCTGCGCCGCCGTCGTTCGTCATTCTTTCAAAAATCGGCATTTTTGAGCGAAAACTCGGGATTCGGTTTCCGCGAGTTCGGGGTGTTTTTTTTGTCTTCCTCACTGAATGCAGACGCGGGCCGGCAGTCACCGGCGAACAGATCCTTCCCGGCGGTCGCTTTCCTCCGGGGTTGCTTCCGGTCTTCCAGCTCCTCCTGATGAACGGTGCGACCGTTCTTTCTTTCTCTCGGTGGATCGGTGATCTTCAGGCAACAATCACTTCCGCTACATTTTCTGAAAATGCTAGTTTGGACGCGTCCTCTTTTTTCCACGTTTTTGAGGATTCCGCTCGGTTTGGTTTGACGGAAGGAAGGAAGATGGAAAATCTAAATATCTCCCCCCCCCGCCGAGGTTCGGACGACCCGTCTTTGCCGGTGTTTCTGGAGTTCCTGACAGAACCCGTGTGTCTCCAGTGGCTCCGGCCGCTGCGATAGAACCGCTGAAACGGATAGTTTACATTTCCCCTGCAAGCCTCGGCCGAGATTAATGGGGGCGAATCTGGGTCGTCCCTCACTCGTAAATGCGCGGAGCTGTCGCCGCCGCTTGAAACCTCGCAGATTCCAAAACCAAATACAGGAAGGAACCGCCGCGTTTTTGCCACGAATTTCAAATCTCCGCGCTGATCCTGCGGGGTCCCTTTGTGATGTTTCCCCGGAGACACGGCTGTCAGTCAGAGAAGCATGCCTAATATGGTGTGAGGGATATGGATGGGGTGAAGACGGAGTGCGGTTTGTGTGGTCCTGCGCACGCATGGCTAGCGTCTGGTGGGACAGAAGAATCCCGACAATGAATCCAGAGTCTTGGGCCCGTGGAAGCTGTGTTGTGTTCAAAGTCAGTGCCATCCGGCGGGCGGCTTCCATGAAGCCCTCGGAGAAATTCACGCCAAGTCCGGTGAAGACGTCCACAGAAGTTCAGTACGTGGACTTAGAACACTGGCGTGAATGAATGAACGAATGACTGAATGACTTTATTTCTGGTTGCTTTCATCCTTCGCATCATATTAACAATTCAATCTCAAATCATCACAAGCAAAAAAGGGCTGGACGGAAGCAAATGGCTTTTTTTTTAGCCCTCCCTGCACGTCACATCAAACTCAGCATTTGTTACAAACACAATTCAACAATGAACATAAGATGAGATGAGATAAGATGAGATGAGATGAGATGAGATAAGATAAGATAGGATAGGATAGGATAGGATAGGATAGGATAGGATAGGATAGGATGAGATGAGATGAGATGAGATGAGATGAGATAAGATAAGATAAGATAAGATAAGATAAGATAAGATAAGATAAGATAAGATAAGATAAGATAAGATAAGATAAGATAGGATGAGATGAGATGAGATGAGATGAGATAAGATAAGATAAGATAAGATAAGATAAAATAAGATAGGATGAGATGAGATGAGATGAGATGAGATGAGATAAGATAAGATAAGATAAGATAAGATAAGATAAGATAAGATAAGATAAGATAAGATAAGATAAGATAAGATAAGCTAAGATAAGATAAGATAAGATAAGATAAGATGAGATGAGATAAGATAAGATAAGATAAGATGAGATGAGATGAGATGAGATAAGATAGGATAAGATAAGATAAGATGAGATAAGATGAGATAAGATGAGATAATACTTTATTGATCCCCATAGGGGAAATCCGTGTGTCACAGCAGCGCAACAATAATAATATCCATGATATATTTGCATCCGTATATTGATATGCATTCATTTTTTTCACATTTTAAAGATTTTTCAAACGTTGACAGTGTATTTATCAACTTAAATTGATCACTGAGATCAATCCACATTTTAACCCCTCAAACAGAAACACCTCTTCGCTTAAGAGTTGTTCTTACTTTGCTTGTTTCAAATGGAAGCCGTCCTCTTCAATTATAAAGTCCAGTTCTTAAACTGAAGAAGGACTGAACGGCTGCCGGGAGGCTTCCCTTCATAGCACGAAACTAAATATGTAACATTTTAAACTTCACAACGTCGAAATTTTTTAATTTGTCTGATTTTATAAAAAGCCGATTGGTGGAATCACAGAATCCAACTTTATGTATTATTCTTTTTGCTTTTTCTTAGCAATTTAACTATTGGATCAAGATGTGTTTTACAAGCGTTTCCCCAAATGTCCGAGCCGTAGGATAGACATGGAAACACAAGAGAGGAGAACAGTGTGCGAAGACATCTGACATTCAGCACAGATTTAGTATTATTTTAAAAAAAAGAAGCTATCTAAGCACGTGTTGGGAACATATGAGAGAATGAATGGTTCCGTGTCCTTAAATGACACGTGAGTGAGAGGGTGAACGCTTGCATGAGTCTGTATGATGTGTGAATGAGGGAGTGAATAGTTAGATTTCTGTATATGACGTGCGAATGAAGGTTCTGTGTCTAAATGGAATGTAAATGAGAGGGTGAATGATTTAACGTCCACTGCAGTGGTTCTTAGCCTGGGTTGGATGGAACCCCAGGGGTTCGGTGAGTCAGTCTCAGGGGTTCGGCGGAGGTCAAGACACACAACCGACTCACATAAATATTATTTCTATATCTACAAAATAATAGATCAATTTAGCATTTTGTCAAAGGCATCACTTCTTTTCGTCATATAAGCAAAATTAATTTCAAGGATATATACAAATGAAGTTTTTGGGGGAGGGAAATAAAACAAAAACTAGTAAAAACTTGCCAATAATCAAAAGATATATAGTAATTTTGCATAATATTGGGATTTATCAAAAAAATCTGCATTTTTGAGCCCCAGTACCATATAAATCGAACAAAAAAACTTTATTTATCTCTGGATAGCGCATGAAAAAATAAGCCACAAATATTTTATGAGTTGAAAAGAATTAATAATTTTTTTATCTGTGATTTTTTTTATTTTTTATTCAGAGTTCTGGTTTTTAAAGAAAATAATATTTTTTAACCCATGAACGAAGAATCTGCGTTTTTGGAGCCCACTGTATACGCCTGTGTTTTGAATTGGAAAAAAAAAAAATCACATTTAACTTTCCTTATTTAGAAGGTTCGGGGAATGCGCAGATGAAAGTGTTGGGGTTCAGTATCTCCAACAAGGTTAAGAAACACTGGTCTACAGGATGTGTGAGTGAGAGGGTAAATGCCCGCGTGTCTCTGTATGTGATGGGAATGAAGGTCTTCCACGCTTTCATCCAGGGGCTCATCTGTTCGCAGTCACATGATTAGGAAACTCTTGATCCTGATGTTATTCCCGGTGGAGATCCGGAGGTCCTGGTGTTGGATGCATGCCGCAGGTCCAGGCTTTCTGGCATTCAGCTGGGCTACGTTTTCATACCAAGCAAGTTCCTGAAAGTAAAACAGTTGCTGCAGTTAATCTCAATTTATAATAGATATGATTATTTGTTTAAACTCTGCTATCCTCTTTCATAGAAGGACGGAAGACGCCGCAGGTACCTGCTTTCCGTCATCGAGACTATTTCATCCACGCAGACGTTGACGTCTTTGCTTTTTGGTCCTCGCCGGTGAGAAGAGGCAGCCGCCGTCAACGGGAGCCGCGCAGGAGGCGAGGAGCGCCTCCACACTTCATCTCGCCGGCCGAGCTTTCGCCGTTGGTTTTCTATATTTATTCGGTTTGACCGTTTTGAGGTCACGCCGGGGCATGAGCGGCGCGGATGATGTTTCATTTTGCTGCGATATCAGTTTCCCAGCTCCGGACGGCACAGCTGTCTCAGAGTTAGCGTACGGTTGCTCCATTAGCTGTCACCAAACAGCTCCCGTACGTTTGCATGTGTGTGTCTTTGTACGAAAAATGAGTGTGTGTGTGTGTGTGTGTACAAGAGCAGCTGGATTCGGACTGTGACAAATCAGCAATGTTCCCAGCCAGTGTGTTTTTTCGCTCCGTCCATTGAATTAGCTTACGTGTCGTCCGTTTAGCATGTGACCGCGTTCACGTGAAGGCGGCTTTAACGTGGCGCTGCGCCGCCTCCATCCGGACGGACGGACGGACGGACAACTTCCTCTCCTCTGCGCCATCACTGCCCAACGACCCCGACCTCTTCTCGCGCTTTTTTTTTTTTTTTTTTTATGTTCATTCAGATTTTTCATCCGATTTCACCCACTTTTCACATGCAAACTTCTTCATTCTCCTAAATGGAAAAGGCAGAACTACACACTTCTGAACGCCGACCCCATCACATGACTCCATTTCACAAAGATGCTATTTACATTTTTGTCAAGTGCTTCGGCTCAGCAGTCGATGCTGTATGGTTTGGAGACGGTGACATTGAAGAAAAGGCAGGAGGCAGAGCTGGAGGTGGCAGAGATGAAGATGTGGAGGTTCTCTTTGGGAGTGACCAGGATGGAGAGGATCAGAAATGACATGGTAGATGATTTGGAGAGAAGGTCAGAGATGGTTGGGTCATGGACAGAGGAGGGAGAGTGAAGATATCGGTAGACGGATGCTGGAATGGGAGGTCTAGATGAAGACCAGAGAGAAGATGTATGGAGGTAGCGACAGAGGACATGAAGAGAGGAGGATCCAGAGAATTCGATGGAGAAGGTGGATTCCCAGTAGCGACCCCTGAAGGGAGAAGCCCAAAGGACAAAGAGGAAGAAGATCATTTCGATTTTCGTACGGTTTGGAAACAACATTTAAGGATCGTAAAGTACACAGAAGAAGCAGACCGAGCCGATGAAAGAGAAAACACAAGGATATTTGTGTCCTGGATGAATCATCCGCGCGCTGATATCAAACCCTGCATAGATGCACGCTGAGCGTCGCTGTGGGGGAAGTAGATAGAAGTGGATGATGATTGGCTGAGAAGCGGAGGCTCGCTCTTCGGGCCGCACAGAAGTTCAGCGACACGCAAACGCGCAGGAGTGTTTTTGAAGGTGTTGATGACGGATGAGGTTCCTGGTCTGCAGATGGAGGATTAGAATCCAGGCAGGTTCTACGTCTCTGCGTTCAGCCAGAAGGTCCCCGGTTGGATTCCCAGACGGAGATCTTTTCAGGTGGAGGCTCCATGTTCTCCCTGTGTCTGCGTGGGGTTCCTCGGGGTTCTCCGGGTTCCTCACACAGTCCGAACACACGCAGGAGGTTCAGTGGAGAACCTGAGTTAGATGTCACCGTATGTGAGTGCAAGCAGGTTTGAACAGGTGGAGAAAAGTACCAGGGTGATGGAGCATCAACCAGAGGGACAGGAGATGGGGAGAAGATGCAGGTCACAACGGCCGTGTTGTCTGGTTGGGAGACACCGAGGAGAAGACAGGAGGCGGAGCTGGAGATGAAGATGTCTGAGGTTCCTCCTTGGTTGTCAGGAGGATGGAGAGGACCAGGAATGAGTCCATCAGAGGGACAGCACATGATAGACGTTCTGGAGATGAAGATGGTTTGGACGTAGACAGAGGAGGGATGGTGAAGAGCTGGGTGGAAGGAGGAAGACCAGAGAGGAGGTTCATGGATGGGCGCAAAGAGGACAGGAAGTTAGTTGGTGTGAGGAAAGGGGACGCAGGGCTAGGTGGAGGGAGATGTTTGAGAGGAGAAGGAGAAGATATAGAAGAAAAAGGGAAAATGTTCGGCAATTGGAACAAAATCTATGTTTGAAGGAGCCGATAATTCGGTCACTTTCAGATCACAAGATGATGGAATAAATTCATCCTGGATACTTGAAGAGCTCCTGAGAGGATTCAGGTTTCATACCAGCGAGGGCTTTCTTCTCTGCAAACAGGGTTTCTGCTTGGATCCACACCGACAAGAACATCAGGTCCATCATCTTAAAGCCACAGCTGCGCTTCACTGCCAACATTTCACAGGGTCACCTTCTGCAGATCACCTGAAGCTGATTGCCAATCAGGGCCGGCAGCACGGAGCCTCCATGCTGAGCTCCATCCAGGCGTCTCTGGACTTCTGGACTCTCCCTTTTGCTCACCAAACTTGGATCCTCCTGCCGGCGTTTTCGCCGTTCATGCACGGACATCGTTCGAGGACCTCGTCTGGAGTCGCGCGTTTGGATCCCGAAGGTTGTTTTTCGCGATTCCAGCTTTAACCGTGGATCAGTCAGCAGGTAGGACCGTCTCCTCGGGACGTCGTGTCCACGTTCCTGCAGACTTCATCTCCCGCCGTCGAAACCCATTTCTCACTTCAACCCAGAGCCTACTGAACATCCAGCTCTGCCGGCACCTGAGAAATGAGGCCGCGTGTTTTTCTGCCACGGACACGAACGAGCTTCCGTAGACCCACTGGAGGATCCGGCTGCCCGAAGATCATTTGAGGGCAACCATGGGAATACTTAATAAGGAAGAACAATCCAGTGCTTGTTTTGGCTCAGTTGGACATGTTCGGAGCTTGGATAAAAGTCCTGCCCGGGGCGGAGAAGAAGCTCCGCCGAGCTGCTCTGGATGCAGAGCACGGACGCAACTCTTCTTTCCGGTGCTTCGTCGGTTGAAATCCTGATTCTTGACGCGGCAACTGGACTTGAATTTCTTCCCTTGAAGACGTTTGAGCCCTCATCCCGGAGGCTTCTTCAGCGTCTTCAGTTTCCAGATGTAACCGCCAGTTTTTGGGCGGGTCCGGGTTGCGGTGGCTTGTTATGTAAATGGCTGAGCTGATTGGCAGAAACTAGGTCTGAGGGCGTTGCTATGCTAATGTCGCTGGTTGGGGACAAAAGAACAACTTTTGCAGGATCGCCTGGACTGGAATGTGAAAAGGTAAAGCTAAACAAAGGAGTGGCACCTGTTGGAACCCATGGACTGAAGCTCAGGTGGAAGTTAGCGAGGGGTGCTTCTGCTTCTGGTGGTGGATCTTTCCTGGTGGTCTGCAGGGTGCAGAAGGTCCTGGTCCGTGTGTTGAAACCCATCCGTACGTCTGGGAAAGGTCGTGTCTGAGGCCCGTCCTCTGTTCACAGATGGTTTCTTTGAATCCTCTCTCCAACCGTCCGTCTTCTCTGGCGGGACGACGGACATTGCTGTCTCCAAAAGAACATCCCCTGTCCTTCAGGTGTGGGTGGACCGCCGAGTCCTGTCCTGAAGTGGTGGCTCTCCTGTGTTGGTCCCTCCATTTTTTCCAATGTAGACGTCATCACAAAATCCTGATCCCTTGTTTGTACCCTCTCTTGTTCTTTCATAGGAGGACGCCCCCAACTTCTTTGTAGAATAGTATAAATATGGGGGCGGTGAAGGTGCGTTGGATGGGACGATAACGGAGATAATCATTTTAAAATTCCAGCAGTGATAAATAAATTTTCGGAGGCTGGCCTGCAGAGGCAGCTGTTAGCGTTCGTCTTCTCTCCGGCTTTTTCAGCCTCCAGATTGGTTATCTTACCTTCTCAGGTCAGTGAATGCCATGTTCTTCCAGGGGGTTGATGTTTAATGAAATATACACGTGAGATTGCTGCTCGCAATCGCATTTTCAGCCGCAAGCTGTGAAAAAGTCATTTTCCCGAATTAAAACGACCGAGCGACTCGGCTTTAATTTTCATTGAAAACGAATTTCTCACAGTCGATGCAAAAAGTGAAGTAGTCTGGATGACAAGAGGCATCGTTTGGGGAAAATAACTTTACAGATTTGATTTTTTTTTTTCTATCAAAATCAAATAAAGCGTTCATTTCATGTCTCCTCTGTTTGTATTTTCAAAATGTTCTTCTTTCTCAGAGTAGTTCTCGGTATATCTGTCCTTATTCTCGCGTCTTCGGAGCGTACCATCAAGATCCCCCCCCCCCCGGGCATCTTCAGACCTCCTCCACACCACTTCCCCTCCTCCTCCTCCTCCTCCTTCTGAGACCCGATCCAGAGCGAGGGCTTTGTCTTGTGCTGCCCTCGTCTGGCTCGCGGGGAGAGCGGCGGCGCCTCGTGAACACCCTCGCTCCCGCTCACTCCTGGGGTTCCTCAAGATGTTTCCTCTGTCAGTGTGTCCAGGACGTGAGACACGAAGATTTGTTTTCCTTTGACCAGGAACCAAGGGAAGGAGGTGTTGAGTGGACGACACGTTGTCCAGGGGTTTGGATGAGGATTGTTTTTTTTTTTGTTTTGACTATAAACGACGGCATTCTGCGATACTTTCCCAGCATTCTGTCCACTTTTTATTAAATATTCTCTTCTTTTTATTGCTGTGTTTTGTTTTGTTTTGTTTTTCACCCATAGAGCTCTTCTGTTAAATTAGCAAACGCAACAATTGTTCGTGTTTTTAGGACATCTCTCGCTCTCCGGAGGTAAAAAAAAAAGCACAGGTAGAAAAGACGAAGTACGTCCCAAGCACAGTGCGCCATCACGACCACGGAATACTTTATACAAAAAGGCACATGCTTTTAAAACGCCATTCTCCCCCCCAAAAAACATTCATATTATTGACATCTTCTGTACATCTTCTAACAAATGCCGTGCTTTGAGTACTGGCTGAGGACCTGTGACCGGGCAAAGGAAATGTCAACGAAGAACCTAAAGTGCCATTGCAAGACTTCGTGTCGACGTTCACCGCGTGCACGTGTCATCCACGGTTTCTGCTCCGTCCACGTTCCGGCTGAGGGAGCGGCTTTGGTCAGCTGCAGACCGATCGTCGCCAACTTGCCGACGGGTGTCCTGATCGTGCGGTCGAGCAGGCACGTCGTGGTCCGTGACGAGGTCTGAACTTGTATCGTTCACGTCCGGTGCGTTCGGGGAGGTTCGTAAAGTGTCGCCGGAGCTGTCCGAGTCCGAGATGTGCTCCTTCGCCGTGTTGAAGGATTCGGTGAAAGTGCTGTCGCTCTGGGACTGGCTGACGACGGTCTCCGGCTCGGAACCGGACGCATTCGCGGGATGAGTTTCCGTGACGGGGTCGTCTCCGTAAAGAGAAGACGAGCACCCGTCATCTTGTCCCTGCATCACGTGAGTGCTCTGACAGGAGGTATCTTCACAGACTTCACTCTCGGCCGCAGAAGTGAAGACGACGGTTCCCTCGGACGAAGTTTCTCTGCTCTCCATATCAGCTTCAGAAACGTTTTCCTCCTCTTGGCCAGACACAGCGTCTGCGCCGTCAATGTTTTCCTCTCTCGCAGCGGAGCCTCGCTCCCCGGCCAGCACCGTCTTCAGACTGTGGGCTCTGTCTCTGTAGACTTGGCACAGCGAAGCATCGGGCATGTGGTTGCAGTGGATCTCGGCCAGCTTCATGTACACCACATACAGAGCCTGAGGGTTCGCTTGGTCTTCCAGGGCAGCCGCCAGAGCCAACTGGAAATAGCCCACTGCATCGAAAGCATCCTGGAAGGAGCGCACGGAGCAGCGTGTCAAAAAGGCACAGTAGAAATAGATACGTTGTCGGTTCTTTTTGAGATCTTTGGCAAGGCGGAAATGCAGGGTTCAGGTGTTCAGCCTCGGCCTCCTGTACCTTCAGCTTGTGCAGAGTTATGTTGCCCAGCCTGCAGTAGAGCTGGGTGTAGTAGCGGACCTCCTTCGGGTGCTGCAGGAAGGGCGGACAGAGCGCGAGGGACTCGAGGTAGTAGTTTTCCGCCATCTCGTATTGCTGCAGGCTGTAGTAGACCGTAGCCAGGCGGTGGAAGGCGGCCCTCTCGTTCATGCGCACACCTGCAAAACCCATCGATGCTTTCAGTTTGGACAGCAGAACCGGGCCGGTCGTGCCACCGCAACCGGAGCCGGACTGACTTTTCATAGACTTTGGTTCAGTACCTGTTTCGGCAGCGATCTGGACCGCCAGCGTGGCGTATTGCAGCGCTTCCTCCTGCTCTCCCTGGTTCATCAACAGCTCAGTCAGTTTGCTCAACAAGCGGAACTCCGAGTGGATGTCCTTTACGCTTCGTGCGAAAGGCAGGCTGCCATCCTGAGGAAACACGAGTGACCTTGTTCGATAAGATCAGCTGTTCCGGGAATAAGAACGTGTTCCTCGTCATCTTGACAACCGTAACGTTGTAAACCCAGAGAAGGGCTTGAATATAGTTCCCCCTTTCAGTCCACTGTATGGGGATACAGTGAATGCCTTTCCTGTGCTCTCTTACCCTGTAGAAAGGCAGGGAGGCCATCCTGTTCCTCTGGCCCTTAAAGTAAACGTCTCCCGCCTCTTCATAGATGCTCATAGAAAAATGAGGGTCACTCATCCTCAGGGCCGTCTTCACTGCGGCCTGTCGATCAAATCGAACAGTACCCTCACTTAGCAAGACCGGTTCCCCTGATTCAACGTGAGGAAAATAAAATGCTCCGCTCACCTGGAGGTACATGTCCGCTAACTCGTCCTCCTGAATGAGGTGATAGATCCGCCCCACTTGCAGCCAGGTCTCGGACTCCTCTTCTCTCTTGCCCAAATCGATGGATATCCTCAGGCTTTGCTTGGTGTAGTCAAGAGACTTCCGAGATGACCTGCAAAAGCAAATCCGTCACTATTAAAACTCTGATTTTCAAAGGTCGAGTCAGATTTGGTCCATTATCAAATATTAGTTAGCTAATATTCATAAAAGAAATAAGAATGTGGATGCCCAGCAGTGGATCAAACCTGCGAAATGAGAGAGCCCGAGGACTCGGAGAGAAGATATGAGCTTCAAAAACTCACCTTTCCGTATTGAGAGAGAGATAGAGGCTGCTGAGGATTTCAAGATACTCTCCTTCCAGTCTTTTGTCCTTCAGCTCTCTGGAGACGGACACGCAGTGCTCATAGTAGACAATGCTTTGGCCGTACAGCAGCATGTCGGAATAGAGCCGGCTCAGCACCTTGGACACCACCATTTGACCTGACGACCAAATGGTACATTGGTATGCGACACAACCCTTCAACACTATTATTCTGGGATAAGGAATGCAGTTCTATCATTCGACCCGAGTGTCAACAACCTCCGGTAAAGACATCTATGCCGTAGCTGGTCATTGTGTGCTTCTTGTCGTCGAGACCAGAGCTGTTCTTGGAAATATGAAATGTGAAGTACATGTCTCGAGTCTTTCGGTACGTACTGTGCAAGTTTCTCGCATGAAGTGCAATTAGGAGCCCCATTTCGTAGCACGCCCTGATGTCCTGACTCTTGCCCCTGTCCTTGTAGCTCCGCCCCAACCAGAGGTACGTCTGGACGTGCTCCTCGTCTGTGGGGCTTTCTGAAAGCTCCATAAAAAGACACAAGGATCTGGAAAGAAAACGATCTCCCTTTAAGATGGACTCGTTTCATTCATGTGCTTCTTCATGATCTTTTCTTATTCTACAACTGAAAAATGAAGACGTCAGACCTGACCAGGAAACGCTCTGCCACCGCAGACGCTCCCGCGTCCAGAGCCAGGCAGCCCAGGTTGGCCAGCGCCAGGGCTTGGTTCCTCTGGTTGCCACTTTCCCTGGATATGACCAAGGCGGAGTGGAGATGGTGGCCAGCCTCCGGCACCCGGCCCCGCTGCCTCAGACACAACGCCAGGAGGTTGTGGATGACGCCTCTCTGAGTGGAACTGTCGGTGCCCTGGAGACAAACGTGCGGATGATTCACAGCAAAAGTTCACATTTAAAAAAACCTACTGAAGTACAAAATCGCTTAGCGCTGCAACGTGTTTCCAGGTCATGAGATAGAATCCATCTTGTGTCTTAATTATTGTGGATAATTATTGATGGCCACAAGATGTAACTTATCAACGGCCAAAAACTGATTTAAGGTCATACATGTATCTCTATTCTTTGCAGCATATTAATACATCCAGCAAACATTAGTATTTAAGATGGCTACTGCTAACCTCTGTAAAACTTGCATGAAGGGGTCAGTAACGGGTCAGGTCAGTGTGCACGTATTGTCTTTGTACCTGAAGTGACACGAGCAGTGGCTGCAGGACACACTGAGCCTTTTCCGCCTCGCCGGTCAGCACCAGCAGCCAGCCCAGCAGCACGGAGGCCTCGAAGGCCTCCTCCTCGTTGATGTGGCCTCCTGTTTCCACTGCCTGTTGAGCGCAGCATACCGCCTTATCCAGAGCGTTATACTGCTGGTAAACCGAGGCCAAGCCCAGACACAGGTCCCTCTGGGTCTTTAGGTCTTCGCCTAGCTCAGCTATGGCCAGAGTCTGCAGAAGGTAAACCACAATCTGGGCCGGGAGCAGGGAGGTTCCTTCCTTCCATAGTGGGTTGAGCCGAACCGAGTTCCTGATAAACAGCTCAACTCTTTGGAAGGCTTCGTGGAGAGAGTGGTCTTGTCTCGAGTCCAGGCTCAGAGAGGCAAGTGCCAAGTAGGGCATGTATTTACGGTGATAAAGCCAACTCAGGAGCCAGTTCAGGTCCAGGGGAACTATCGGCTGCCCGTTGGCAGCAGAGAGACTCACTGAGAGGAACTGGAGCCGCTCAACAAAAGGCAAGGCGTCGTCGGTCTTCTTGAGGAGCAGGTAAAGGCTGGAGATGAGGTAGCACACACGGGCCTCGAGGTATTTGTCCCCAATCACCACCGACCTCCTCAGAAGCAGCTTCAGCAGTTCTGCCTCGTCCGGGGACGTGTACGTATGGCCGGGGAGGCACAGGAGCAAGGCGCTAGCTTTCTCCAGAGTCTGCGGCAGCTTGTCTGTCATACGCTGCTTCAGGTAGACGGCGGTGAGGTTGTTGACCAGCGCGACGAGGAGCGGCGTGTCGGCAAAACTGTCCACGCGGACGCTCAGGGCCTCCTCATAGTAAACGCGTGCCTGAATGACCGAGAGACAGTAGGATTCGGTGAGCGCCTCCAACAGCGAAGGTTTTTCATCGGCTTGCATACATCTGAAACTGTCATGTTTCACTTCTCGTGTCTTTGACTTCAACAAATTACGTGAAAGCACATGGTATGACTTATCCTCATCCCCTCTACATCTTCTAACGTCGGCACTAAATGTAACCATTTGCATTTGAATATATAATAATGGGTAGATAAACCGTTTTAATGGGATTAATATCATGACATCGCTACCAGCGCATACTTTTTCCATACCGACAAAGGCTGCTTGTTCACGGACCGGCTTTTCCGGTTCGCTCGCTGTAAATACATACATTGTCTGGTACTCAGGAGGCCGCACTCGTGATTCGTGTTCACAATGAACTGAACGTTCTCATCGAGAGCAGACTAGACTGTATACAGTACAGTATACAGTACTGCCCCACTGCAGAATCCACGAGATTGTCACCCTGTTCCATTGAACATTGAACAGTCCCCCGTATTTGGAGTTTTGAGCTTATATGCTGGAGGAAGTGCGATGCCCTTTAAGGCACGCCAAATCTCTGCAACTGTTTGTGGTATTTCAACGAAAGGGGTTTGTTTGTTGTAGCTTCTAATTGCCGCGGGGAGAAAAACCTTCCTCAAAACCACTAAAAGTGGAACATAAACCTGAGAGAGCTTGAGCTTCCTGGCACAGAGTCGCCCCAGGAGAAAGCAGGCCCGTCGATGCGCCCACTGCATTCCCATCCTCTTGGCGCACTCCCGGACGGTCTCGAGGTGCCCCGATAGCTCGGTCTCGCTTTTCCCACCGAACGTTACCCACAAGAAGGAATGCTGTAGGTCATACAGGGGCAGGAATTCCTCCTGAGGACAAACAAACGGAAGAATCCTGAAGGCGCTGTCGGACTGTGGAGGATTATAAGAATTGTTTGTGTCTTCACACCGAGCCAAAGTGACTATAAACAGTCCTGACTGCTCGGTGAGGGACCGAAGTGTGAAATACTTCCCTCCTCGGATGAACGGTGGACTACAAATTGGTTCATCTCGATCATAGGTGTCAAACTCTGGCCCGCGGGCCAACTTTGGTCTGCAGTGCCATTCTATTTGGCCCATGAAGCCAAACCAAATGACTATTAGCTTTGGCCCGCCGCTATTCTAGCCTCCAGCGCATGGAGCGCTAATCCTACAAATCCCAGAATGCTCTGCTGGTGTTTTGGCGTGAAAATCTCAACAGGACCCATAGACGCCCTCTCCTCTGTTGTCAGCAGTCTAAGAGACCTGATGCTAACACTAGCGCCGTGCTAACACTCCAGAAAATGGCAGAAAGAAGACAGTAATTTAATTTAACATTCATTATTCGCCTGTGGAAAAGGGTTACTGTTGAAATTGAATTCAGAAGGCTGCAAATAAAGAGGCAGACGATTTTTATTTCATTTCAATTCAAAAAATGAATGCCGTTGCCGGTTTTCTAATTTGCCTTTGAATTAGCATGTGTTCAATATTCAGTTATTGCACAGAATATTATTAGTATTATTATTATTATTGTTATACTCAGTTTTCAAGCCAAACTTCTTTGGGTCCAGATGAAGATGTTCATTTTTTTTATCTGGAGGAAGATCTTTTTCAATAAATATCAATGTTGGACCGTGACTTTGTCCGAGTTTTGAATGTTGGCCCACTGTGGATTGGAGTTTGACACCCGTGATCTAGAACATGGATTCGACCGATGAGGCGTTGGCACAGTGAGCGGACACTCCGTGGGCTTCGGCTTCGGCGAGCGGCTGGACTGTGACGCCACCTACCTGGAAGTGATGGCAGTTCAGCAGGGTCAGGATGGGGTCGCTGAGCTCGGACTCCTCCCCCTCCCAGCTGTTCTCCTCCAAGAAGAGAGGCGGGTCTTCCCTGAACTCGTCCATTTCTCTGAACGTATCGTCCAGGGCGAAGGAAAGGCACTCCCCTTCTTGCGGCAGAGGATTATGGGAGTGGTATACCGACGGGCGGGGCGAGGAGTGATACGGCGGCGTCCCGCCGCTTCTCTCAGACACGACGCTCTGCCGAGCACTTGCGGGAACCTTATGATCTGGGAAGAGGGGGCAAACTGAGGAAAATCACAATACGGTAGAAGACATTACAAGCCTGATTGTTGGACCTGAATACGATACGAGAATTCTCCGTTTTGCTTGTGAAAATGTCTTCCGACAATACTTGCAAGCGTACTTGATGTGGAAAATCATTACCGTGTTTCGGTCGATTCCTTATGTACATGAAGTCGGACTCGTCCAGCCTGTCTGGAGGACAACGGCGAGTCAGCGCGTCAAGTCTTCCAGTACAGCAAAGAAATCACCGCGTTTGCACCGAACAGGAAGTGCAACTAAAGGCGCGTGAGCCTCACCGAGCCTGTAGACGGAGCTGATGTCCGAGGAGAAGATTCTCTCCAGAAGGCTGCCGTCGGTGGGCTCGCAGCCGCAGGGGTTAACGCCAGCCAGGCCGGCTTTCTCCTCCTCGGTCAGAAAGACCAATTGTCCGTCTCTAAGGGAGCGAAACAAAAGAGGCCCTGTCATCTCGGCCGTGTCTCCGGCCTCGTTATCCAATCCGTCCTGACCGCAGATGCCTTTACAAGTACGTCTTTTAAAGATATGTGGAAGACCATGAACAAGAGGAAGCTACTTTGGATGGATGAAAATGGGGTGCTCTTACAGCGGCGAGGTGCTCAGGGGCTTGACGTGGGCCTTGTGCACGAAGCCGGTGCGGCCGGTCGAAGCGTGTTTCCCCACGAAGAAGCCCAGGCCTCGGACGAGCAAACCCTGGATTTCCACCACGTCGCCTTGGCTCAGCTGAAGCTCATCTCGGTCCAGCGGACTGTAGTCCACCGCCGCTTCACACGAACCTGTCACTGATGAGCACAATGTGTCCTTTCAGGCCGTAACTCGGGATATCATGCTTTTAAAGTGAAGATCAGCGACAAGAGATGATGTTCCAAAGGAATTCCCGGACTCGTCAGAGAACTCTGTCCGACTGTGGATGTACGGGTGCGTTCTCACCCAGAGAATGCTCGAACACTTCCTTCTCTTTCGGCAAACATCCGGCGTGTCCCGGGTACTTCCTCAGGAACCACCTGACCAAAGAGGGGAGGCAGATCAGCGACGTGCCCACGCGTCCGGATGTTTGGTCCTGGAAGCGCTGTGAGAGGCACTCACTGGTAGAAAGGGTAGGGCAGCGGCTGCATGGCGTTCACCGGCACCTGGCCGTGCCGTCCCGTGGTGAGCATCGTCCCCTCCCACGTCCCGTCCTGCCCGGCGTCCCGCACCATCAGCAGATCGTTCTTCTTGAACGACAGCCGCTCCTCGTCTTCCTCGTCCTGCTCGCCCCCGGCGAACAGCGCCTTGGCGAAGAAGGATCCTGGGAAGGACCGCCGACGTGCGGGTCAACCCAGAACCGTGCACGGAGCAGAGAGGGTGCAGATACAGGCGGAGGGAAGAACCGCGGGAATAATTGTCCCATGCACTTAAGGGAACGAGGGGCGGAATTGCCGCGGCTGCACTCTGGCTCAGTCACGAGCGGATGTTTTATACCCTCCTCTATTAGCTTAATGCAATCCTCATCAGTGTTTGCCAGCACTGCGGTCCTATTTCGCCTGAGGGAAAACGCTCGGGAGCAAACGCCTGTGTCCGGGCGGAGTGAGCCGGCGCAGATCGATATTAACGAACGTCGCTGGATGTGGAAGGCGCCGTGGTTTTGCTTTGTCACCGAGGTTTTGTTAATGCAAAGGAATTCCTCGTCATAACAGTTTCTCCTCGGCCTCACTCGCTGCTTCAGACTGGTGAGGTCAACGGGCTAGACAAGCTAGTGAGGAAAGCCCGCTCATGGTGGGACTGAACCTGGACCATCTGGAATGGGTGGCCGTGGGGAAGGTGGAGGCCAAACTGGGACAATCCTCGCACTCCATTCGCATCCTGTTTATTTTTCTCATTGTTGTTTCTATTCTCGCCTTTGTTTTTGTCGTTTTGGTCGTCTATTCTCACCCGCGCTGCTGTTTTGTTTTTTTTTTCCCACGATCAATTATCTATTTCTATCCTTGCTGTCGTTCATTTTGCTGTCTTATTTATTTTTATAGATCTATTAAGGCAATGTTTTAACTGTCTCTTATTTATATATATATTCATATTTATTGACACTGCTATTGTTGCGCTGCTGTGACAAAAGAATTTCCTCTCTGGAGATCAATAAAGTTCTGTCTTATCTTATCTACCCTGAAGCTGCCCAGGGGTTTGAATGAGAGAGTGAATGGTTTTACGGGTCTATTTGTGGCCCTGCGAACCTCGCCTGTCGTCCAATAACCGCCTGGATCGGCCGCGGCCCCTGACTGCAGGATCAGCGCTCTGAAGAATGACTGAATTTATATCGATATTTCTGTCCTGAGTTTTAAACCGCTTCTGCAAGTCAGTTGAATCTTTATTTTGCGGGTGTTGATCGGGATCGGATGACGCTGGTGGTCTGAGGATGTTTTTTTTTTTTATCGCTTCTCGACGAAGCTCCGATTCCAAATCTCAAGCAAAGCCACTCTGGACGAACAACACTTTAACTCCTCGTGCGTGAAGTGACACTGACCCTCCTGCAGCAGAAGTCCGAGGTACAGGGTGGCCAGGTGTTCCTCGTCCACCTTCACGTTGATCTCCAAGTCGCTGAGCAGTTCCGGGTCCAGCCAGAACGACTGATCGCACAGGAAGTTCTCCAAGCATCGAGCCACGTAGCCTGGAACGGAGGACATGCGACTCAAAACAAAGGCAATGCACGTTTTCTCCGTGCGAAGAAGGATTCAGACTTGATTTCGTATCGTAGTTTTTCCTTTGTAACAATCAAAACTCCGGAGCGAAGCGGTCGTACCGAGCGCGAGATAGGTGGAGAACTTCCAGATCTCCTCCACGGTTTTGAACGTGAGCACGAAGCTGTCCTTCTCGGCGTGGACGGAGACCAGGCGAGCGGACAAGTCCTGGAAAATACCGGCGGAACGTCTGTCCGTCTTCTCCAGGTGTTCAAACGTACAGAAGGGCATGTTTGTTTTTCTTCATCGCTCACCTTGAAGAGCTGGATGACATCTTGACTGTTGCTCTCCACCACCCTGAGCCGGGTGCGCAGGGCCTCCTGCAGGCCTCGGTCCGGGGTCACGCCGGAGCGCCGCTGTCCGGTGAATAACAGCACGATTTCTAAGGAGGAAGGAGATAAGCGTGGATTAATAACTCCTAAAAGAGGAGTGTGTGTGCTAACTGTTAATTAACCTGCAGACGGAGGCCACCTGTGGTCGTGGGAGTTGAGTCTGGATTAACTCGGGCGAGGATTAACCTCTAAATTAAATCCAAGTTTTAGCACACATTTCCAAACTCATCAGAGGGAGGATCACCTGAGGGGTTTGCTCGTCTCAAACTTGCTCAAACAGTTTACTTCACCGGCGCTTCACTCGTAATGCTCGCCGAAAGAACACGGACTTTGCTTATTTGACATTAGCCGAGACAGCACAGCGGCAGCAGCTTAGCTAATGTGAATTAGCCCAGATGACTGCGAGTTTACTTTGGCATGGCTGAGCGCCGCCGAT
This sequence comes from Fistularia tabacaria, assembly GCA_901007705.1. Lineage (NCBI taxonomy): Eukaryota > Metazoa > Chordata > Actinopteri > Syngnathiformes > Fistulariidae > Fistularia > Fistularia tabacaria. The sequence continues at coordinate 27,833 of CAAKHD010009609.1, read as the reverse complement.
AACACTGCTATCGTGCAAACTCGGCATTAACGTCGATATCAGTAAGATACCGATGAAGACGTGGACATTTGGACAAACCCGCTGAGGTTTGACAGGAAGACGCTACGCCGAAGCGTTACTAAAACTGTTATACTTTTTTTAATCCCTTGCGGGAAATTCTGTCTCTGCATTTTAGCCATCGTGTTTGAACCAAACAGAGCAGTTGGCTGCCGTCTCGCGGCGCCAGGGGAGCATTTAGGGGTTCGGTGCCTTGCTCAACGACACTTTGACAGCCTAGCAGGAGCCGGGAATCCGACCAGGAATGCTCGGTTCCAAGGACGATCGCTCTACGATTGTATTTACGAATTATATGTTTGTTATTTATTGATATTATTATTTTCATGCATGCATTCCTTCATTATCTTGCGGCCGTCGAGGCCGGGGCGCTGGGGCCGATCCCAGCCGTCGTTGGACGAGAGGCGGGGCTCACCGACCACCGCGGGCTGAGACGTGCAACCGTTCGGCCTCTCATTCACATGTCATCCGGCCTCTACCTGTTCTTACTTCTTCAAAACAGACCACAGAAAAGTGCATTAAAGATGTCGGTGTTCGAATGAGTTGCTCGCTGAGCGCAGCGTCGGCTCTCGGAGGAATAGCCAAAACCATTAGGCCTCATCTGGAGCCTCTGAGTGGCCATTTAGAGCCATTTCCGAGGGAAGAACCTGGGGGGAAACGCCACGGATGGAGCCGAACTGCTGAGCGAGGGATCAGAACCGGAAGAGGTTCTCGCAGGTGTCCTTCAGGGCGGAGAACCTTTCCTGGTACCTGAGGAGAACTTGTCGCTCGTCGAGCCGCTGCTTCTTCCCCGGAGGAAGGTTTCTTTTCTCTGCCAGTAGCTGTCCGGCTCCGCGCCGCCGTCGTCCGACTCCGCACCGGCATGGCCGTCGTCCTCCGCCGCCGCGCCTGAGCAGAGGAGGTGGAAGGTCAAGTCAAACGCAGGAGGCTTTCTGGTGGAGAAGATGCCGGGCGGTAAGACGCTGTTTCCCAAACACGCCGTGTTATTTGGTGTTTCTACCTGCGTGCCTGCTGTGAAAACAGACTAATCCGGGGGGATAATCTTTTAAAATAAGCCTGATATCGCAAATCGACCGGCCGTCTCTCCCTCTCTCTTTTTTTGTTTTCTGTATCACTTTTTTTTTTTTTTCTCTCTCTGCGAAAAACAGGATCCGTCCGGTTCTGAGATCCGTGAACGTCACTCGGATTTTTTTTCATATAATAGCCGGAGACGAGCTTCCTCCCGTTTGTTCCATTGTGCGGGGAGGATGTCCAGAGCACTTCCTCAGGCTGCGACCACAGAGACATCTCCTCTCGAAAAAAAAAAAAAAAAAGCCCTGTGATGTTTATTTATCGCAAAGGAGAAGTTTTTAATGACACGGTTTCAAATCTGTGATCGATGGGGTTTGTTTGTTTTTTTTTCCTCTCCACCGTCCGTTCGTCCGAAGCAGTACCTTCCGTCATGGCGTCGTTTCCAGGGAAGTGCTCATTCGTACCCCCGAGCGCGTACGGCGGCTCTCTCCACAGAGCGTCCAGCTCAGCGGGGGAGATGTCTGCAAGACAGGAGCCCGTCAGAGATGGAGGTCGTCACGGAAACAAAAGGAGCACATCGCTGCTGGGAGGGCGGGGGTTAAAGTCACTGGGGCGAACTGGGAATGCAAAGGGTTAGTGTGAGGAGTTATCTGGAATTCAGGGGGTACAATGAACACACACACACACACACGCACGACTATCGGGGAACGCGGCGGGCCTGACCCTTGACCCCTGACCGAGTCATGTTTACAGACACACACCTCGTCTCTGGTGTGAATGCTCACGGAGCACTGAAAAAGTAAACCCGTCACTTCTTTTTTAAAATGTATTTTTCTAACCGACATGCTGCGTCAGTGCAAAACACACACACACAAAAAAAAAAAAATCCCACCAGCGTTACCGTTGATGCAAAGCGTTCAGGGGGGAAGACAACAGCACACACAACTTAGCGACGCCACAACAGCCCATTGTCCTCCGTCTCGTGACACACAACACAGTTTAGCGCCGACAGGATCACGTCAGTCAACGATCATGCTTCCGCGGCGCGGACACACACACCATGCCCCCGGTTACCTTCTTGGCTAAGTGTGTTACCCATGTTGCATTTAGACCTAGAGCCCTGTCTACCTGGCGGCGGCCGTCCGAGTCATGCCGGAGCCGGCGCGGGACAGACCTGTGAAGGAGGAGAGGCAGACTTTGATGAGGGGTCCACAGCAGGGCGAGCGGATCAGCGTCCCGCAGCAGCGCGACGCCATCTGACCGAAGAAGCAGCAGCTCCCGGGGCTCAGCGCCATCCCGCCGGCTTCCCCCCCCCCCCCCCCCCCCACCCCCCCCCCCCCCCCGCCCCCTTCCCCACCCCCCCCTTCCCCCCCCCCCCCCGCGCCGGACCCCCTTTCCCCTCTCTTTC
>CAAKHD010009609.1:21536-25340 GCA_901007705.1 Fistularia tabacaria | reverse complement strand
CCCACCGCCGCCGGGCGCCCCGCCCGCTTATATCCCCCCCTTTTTCTCCTTGTTGATCCTCAGCCCCCCCCCCTCCACCTCCCCCCCCCCCCGCCCCCCCCCCCCCGCCCCCCCCGCCCCCCCTCGCCTCACTGGCTGCCCAGTCACTCTGTGAATGCACAAAGCACTCTTGCAGATTGGTATGAGTGCGGGGGGCAGGCCTTAGAGAGAGTTTCCCTGTGTGTGTGTGTGTGTGGGTGAGAGTGAAAAAATGTGTGTCACACAGACAATGTGTGTGTGTGAGATGCTGCAATGATGTATTGCTGATCCTCTGTAAGGCAATGCCGGGCTGCAAGGTCACCGGCGAGGCGGCGAAAGCTACCCGGCGGCTTGGACTCGGGACGAGGAGCAGAGTTACCGAACACACGGAGATGGAGCGGAGAAGCGGCGGCAGGGAGGGGAGGAGGATTCGCAGGAGCTTCTCGATCGATAGCGTGAAATCCGGGCGGCTGCGATCGGAGACTCGGTGACGGGATTCAAGGGGACTTAAAGGGACGAGGCGGTTCGGGAAGGACCATCCAGGACGTCTGGAGGAAAACCCGGGAGTGTCATTGGGACGGCGGCGCTTCACGCTTCAGCCTCACAGCGAGAAGCTCCCTGGTTTGGGGGCCTTTCTGTGTGGGGTCCCCATGTTCTCCAGGTGTCTGCGTGGGGTTCCTCCGGGTTCCTCACACAGTCCGAACACATGCAGGAGCTTCACTGGAGACCCTGCGTTGTCCAGATGTGTGAAGGAGAAGATGAATGGTTGGATGTCTCCATTTGATGTGTGAATGACAGTGAGTTGGATGTCTTTACGAGGCCTGGGAGTGAAAGGATGAATTCTTGTCTCTATATGAGGTGTGAATGAGAGGGTGAATGGTTGCATGTCTCCATATCATGAATGACAGAGTGAATGGCTGTTTCTATGAGGCGTGTGAATGAAAGGGTGAATGATTGTTCGTCTCTGTATGACGAGAGGATCAGACAGTGAACGGCTGGATGTCTCTGCGCTACGCGTGAATGAGAGGATGAATGGCGGTTTCACTCGATACGACGAAGTGAAAGAATGAGTGAATGGTTGTATTTCTCTATATGAGGGGTGAATGAAAGGGTGAATGGTGCTGGATGTCTCTGCGATACGCGTGAATGAGAGGATGAATGATGGTTTCTCCCACCATGACGTGTGAATGAAAGAGTGAATATTTGCATGTGTCCATATGACGTGTGAATGAATGGGCGAATGGTTGTGTGTCCATAAATGAGCTGTGAGTGAAAGGGTGAATAATTGTGCAGGATAAGCTGCATGGGGAATGAATGAGTGAATGAATGGATGGGTTCAGCAGGGCGCACGTTGTGAACGGCGGTCGAATATTTCAAATGATTAATTTCTGCGTTTTCAAAAAGGTCTGGGATCTTGAGCGAGTGTGTCATTTTTTTCGTGTTTTTATTGTGGTGATTTTATTTTCTGCTGAGAACCAGCCATCAATTATGGTGTCCATTCAGCGATTTCATGAAAACTGAATACATGTTTGTCCTGGATCCTTCACCCCTGGATGAATTACGCTTTTAAACACAAACTAGTCGGTGGGCCCCTTGAAACATAATATTAATTGTGATTATATGAAATTGTCTGGTCTTCATTTTCCAGCTTTCGTTAGAAGGAAACATCTGTTTAGCACATTTGGATCCGTCCATCATTTCAATTATTATTGTTTCTTTTATAAAAAAAAAAAGTGGGTTTTATGCTGAATTCTACGAGTCTTTGCATGAATACACATGCAACTAGCGCCTGTTCACACACACCCGTACGGGTGTTGATCCGCCGACAGTGAGCCTCCTGCTGACGGCCTTTCAAGGCCGCCATCTGCGCACTGGTGCGCTCAAGGCCTCGCATCTTTTGTGAGAATTCTGACGCCCAAATAAACAAGACACATCTGTGCGTGTCATGTTTTGGTGACATTGTTTGGGTTTGAACTCTGAATCAAGCAGAACTGCCGGCGGTTGCTCGTCTCTGTCGGACCAGCCGGTGAGAGGGTGAATGGCTCTGTGTCTCTGGACAGTGTGATGTGTAAATGAGGGAGTGAATGGTTATGCAGCTCTAGGTGTTGTTGGAATGAAAGGGTGAATGGTTGTGTATCTTAATAGAAAATGCAGATGACAGAGTGCATGGTTGTGTGTCCATTAACATGTGAAGGAGAGGGTGAATAGTTGTATGTTTCAATATTGACTCATGAATGAGAAGGTGAATGGCTGGAAATCTCGATGTGACCCATGAATGAAAGAGTGAATCCCCATGTGATTTGTGAATGAGGGAGTGAATGGTTGTATGAACATATGATGTGTGAATGGTTGTGTCTCTCAGTACAATGTTGGGATGACACTGTGAATGGTTGTGTGACTCTACATGTTGTGTGAATGAGAGGGTGAATAGTTGTACGTCTCAATACTAATTTATAAATGAGAGGGTGAATGGTTGGATGTCTCCATATGACCCGTGAATGAAAGAGTGAATCTCTATGTGACGTTTAAAGGAGAGTGAATGGTCGTATGAATATGTGACGCGTGAATGAAAGAGTGAATGGTTGTATGAATTTATGATGTATGAGTGACAGGGTGAATGGTTGTGTGTCTCAATATGATGTGCGGATGACACAGTGAACGGTTGTGTGTCTCTGCATGTTGTGTGAATGAGAGGGTGAATAGTTGCATAACTTTATTTGACGTGTGGATGACAGAGTGAATGGTTGAATGTGTTTCTATGAATTGTGAATCAGGATGAATGGTTGGATGTCTCATTATTAACTTGTGAGTGAGAGGGTGAATGGTTCTGTCTCCATATGACCCGTGAATGAAAGAGTGAATCTGCATGTGACGTGGAAATGAAAGAGTGAATGGTTGAATGTGTCTTTATGACCCGTGAATGAGAGGGTGAATCTGCATGTGACGAGTGAATGAGAGGGTGAATGGTTCCAGGCCCTGTGATTGACAGCGACCGGTCCAGAGTGAAGCCCACCTCCAGCCCCATGACGGCCGAGACAGGCTCCGCCCCTGACTGCGGGATTAGCGACGTAGGTAATGAATGAATGAATGAATAAACCAATGAATGTCGAGCCCAATACTTGATTGACACACACATCCATCCTGCCATTGTTGTTTGGTTCTGTGCTGAACAGGAGAAACCGCACTTCCATGACAATGGGAGGAAGTTCTGCCGGACCCGGAGCTCAGGTCAGCTGCTCCTCACACAACCAGTTGTTTTTCCCACTTTGTGTCACGGACTGTTCCATGTCTCGGGCGTGGGCGGGGGGGCGCCAGGGCTTGTTTGTGCGTCGGCTGAGCGCTCACGGATGAATCCGTGCGTGAGGATCCGGTGAGGCAGAGAGCCGTAAACAGGCCAACGCCGTTCCCAACAACAAACGCGGATGCTGCGTCGCGGGTCCTCAGGTGGAGGCCGCCGGCGCGCACCGACGCGCCCTCTGCCACCGCCGGCCGTCTCCGGCGACAACTGGGCAACCAAACTCGCGTCGCAAGAGTCGCAGAACTTGGATCTCGCCGTCGCTTCTTTCCTTCCTCCGAGGGACGAGCTCGACGCCTCGCACGACCACACAGCAAATCACAGGAGGCGCGCGTGGCGTTCAATGACCCTCACGAGCCGAGCGGCCTCCTCCCATTTATTACGTTAGCGTCTCCGTCCAGTCTGCACAGCGGAGGCTCCGGGACAATAACATCCATCCTAATGGGAAACATGTGGTGTGTCTGACTGTGCTCGAATGAATGGCGAGCGGG
>CAAKHD010009609.1:9036-19036 GCA_901007705.1 Fistularia tabacaria | reverse complement strand
GTACGTTTTAGCCTCTTTTCATTCATGGCCGAACCCGGAGCTGTCCTGGACCGTCCTTCCCACCCGCTGCACCACGAGCTGCGGCTGTTGTTCACCTCGCTGCCTATTCTTTACTTTTCCCTTTTTTTACATAAACATCTTTTGACTGTCTTTTTAATTGTCTCTCTTATTTATATTTTATCCTCATTGTTTCTTGCTGCGCCCCTACGGGGATCAATAAAGTATTATCTATCTTTTTCCCCCAATTTCAGCTCCGATGTGAATGCAATCCTCGACTGCAAGCGCCGGCTTCCCTCCGGTCTGAAGGTTGGTGGTTCAAATCCAGGGTCCGACGTCGGCGTGCCGGAATCTCCCCCGGCAACCGGCAAGACGCCGAACCCCCAATCCCTCCCGATTGTTCAACGCCTTGCACGGCAGGTGTGTGTGAAGGTAGGGTGTACAAGTCCACCATCATGCTTCACAGTGTGTAGATGCGTATTTCTATAGAAATCATCAAAAACATGGAGATAGATTGATTGACTGATCAGACCGGACTTCCTCCGTCTGAGGGAACTGACGTTGATGAAGGTCACATGAGGAAATGTTTGCCTTCGGCCGCTGCCCACCCCCCCGAGGAAAAAGGAAGGACGGCTTCCTGTTTTTGCCTCCTCACACACACAGACACACAAACACACACACACACACACGCTGTGCGGTGACCCTGCCGTGGCAACAACCCCGATCTGCCAGGAGCGGCTGCAGGTCTGCGACGATCAAAAAGAAAGCAGTGACGAACTGGAAAAGTCGTTGGACGAGCTGCAGATGTTTGAAGTCAGCCTGCGGCGACCTGACAGCCTGACAGGAACGTGCACGTGTGTGGTTTCATCATGTCATATCCCCGTGCACGTGGGCGCTCCTCGTGTCTGCCAGGGTTCCTCCCACAGCACTAACACACACACGAGGTTCAATGGAAACCCGACAATTGCACAGACGTGTGAATGAGAGGGTGAATGTTTGAGTGTCTATATTAATGTGTGAATGAGAGGGTGAATGTTTGAGTGTCTATATTAATGTGTGAATGAGAGGGTGAATGTTTGAGTGTCTATATTAATGTGTGAATGAGAGGGTGAATGTTTGAGTGTCTATATTAATGTGTGAATGAGAGGGTGAATGTTTGAGTGTCTATATTAATGTGTGAATGAGAGAGTGAATGTTTGAGTGTCTATATTAATGTGTGAATGAGAGGGTGAATGTTTGAGTGTCTATATTAATGTGTGAATGAGAGGGTGAATGTTTGAGTGTCTATATTAATGTGTGAATGAGAGGGTGAATGTTTGAGTGTCTATATTAATGTGTGAATGAGAGGGTGAATAGTTGCGTATCTCAATTCAATGTGCAGATGACAGTGTGTGTCTCTATTGACATTTGAATGAGAGGGTGAATGCTTGTATGTCTCCTTATGACCCGTGAATGAAAGAGTGAATCTGCATGTGACGTGTAAATGAGAGGGTGAACGGTTCATTGTCTTATATGACATGTGGATGACAGAGTGAATGGTTGCATGTCTATATTAACGTGGGAATGAGAGGGTGAATGGCTGTATGTCTCTATATAATGTGCAACCATCACTCCCAGTGCAGGATAAGTTCTGGAAAATGAATGGATGATTGAATAAATATAAGCACAAATCTGTTCACAGCTCCTCCTCCAGCAGGGCGGATAGCAAAGGCTGCGCGACCGCTGAGCTCCAGCGCAGGGCAGCATCAGCAGAGGGAGGGCGGACCCACATCCACCCATTGTCCGGCTTCCTCAGGACCAGGCAGCCCTGCAGAGACAACAAACACATCCAGAAAATACACTCCGCTGCAAACTATTTCAATCCGCCTCTCCCTACATTATTTAATTCATTCATATTTATTTTTTTCTCCATATTTTGCAGTTGAGTCCGTCATTAACCCCCCCCCCTGCAGTTTCCACCTTAATCCGGCTTCCAGCCGCGACTCGGCAGCGAATAATCCGATTAGCTCATTTGTTTACGTGGCTTTTCCAGAAGAGGGCGGTGTCACGACACTATTGAGCTGAGAGCGCCTCCTGTCCCCGGACGTCAAATAAAAGACGTGATATATATTTCAAGCGTTTTGCGATTTAAAAGAAATTTAAAAATGAATAAATAAATCAATCAGTTTGAAAAACGCATCAATCCTAAATGCTCCCCTATTATAAATTGCTCTTTCAAACGAAGAGACCTTCGCTGCCCTCCGCGTGGACGCTCATTGAAAGAAGAGGTATAAATGTATTTATTTCTTTATTTCGTTGATTTATTTATTAATCATTTGTTTTTCGGGGAGCTGCCTCGCCACGGGGGGCAAACAGGCTCCGTCAAGCGAGGTAGTTGAGGAAGGACGAGTGGAGTAAAACCAACAACGGGCTACTTCCGTTTCACAATAAAAGCGACAGAGTGGCGAGTGGGACCCGTCATTTGCGTGGGTTGTCTCGACGCCGCTGTGGGCCGAGTTTAGACGAGAATTCCCTTTTCGTCTTGGTTGGATGTGAAACTAAAACAAAACGTCAAGTTCGCCGTCACGTTGCTGTGGGGTAAAAAGAAAAAGCACAATAAGGTTCTTCTGCTTACTTTTGTACAAAAAGCTTTGGAATTGTGATTAAATGCTTAATTGCAACGAATCTGATGCGATTCTTTGTCGAAAAATATCTGAAAACCTTGTTCGTAACTTGTAGTTTTCGCGGCAGAAACGTGCTCTCGTCGTCGCTTTTATTTTGGAAAACTAGTACCGGAAGCAGCTGCTGACTCCCGGGGGCTTGACGAAGCCGTGCGAGCCGCGCGGTGACAGCAGCAGGGAGGAGGAGGAGGAAGAGGAGGAGGAGGAGGAGGAAGAGGAGGAAGAGGAGGAGGATAAGAAGAGTCAGCCGGGAGGTGAAGGGAGGAACCCGCCGGAGCACAACCGTGTCGGAAGTGTTTCTCCAGATGGTCGGATCCCTTCCCTCCAGGTCTCCTCATTCACGTCCGGAGATGGACCCGGAGCAGCGGCGTGGAGAGTGAGGAGCATCCCTCAGCCTGACCTCCGCTGGATGCTCTGCGCTTTTTATGTGACTTCCATGACCCGGGTGGAGTGAAGCGCTCCCGCTGTATGGGATTACTGTCGACGGAACCTCCTCGGTGGGCATCATGAGTTCCAGCGGTAAGTCCAGTTCACCCTCCCTGCTTTCACGCAAGGACAATACCTGCTGCTGGACACACACACACACACACACACACACACACACACACACACACACACACACCTCATCCACGCGTGTTCTGCAAAGACAGTCTGCATCCTCTACTATTTCGGCCCACGTCTCCGAGATTCCCGCTTGTCCACTTCCCTCAGAGGTCAAGGTGGACCTTCACCTTGATCCTGATCTTGGGCAACTTCAGGTGCCTCCTCTCCGCGCCGGAGGAGCCGGAGACCCTGGAGGTCGCCGTCCGGTGTGAACTTGCAAACGCGGGCCCCCGGAGGGTCCCGGGGGGCGGCCACGATGCTGGACTGACCTCGCATCAGCTGACGCCGACCCTGATCCCCTGTCAGCTGAATCAGGGCTTTCCCTCCGGGGGCCCGGCCGGGGATGGGGGGGGGGGGGGGGGGCGCACGTGGAAGTTCTCGCCGAGGTGCCACCGGTTGATCAGCCAAAACAAACAGACGTCCCGAGCCGCCGGCGTTCCCGCCCGCACCTGCCTGCGCTCTCCGAGCTCGCCTGCCGTCGGGAGGCGTCGACGCCGAGCCTCGCCCCGACCCGGAGCCTTCCGCGCCTCCTCGGAAAAACACATTCCCCACGCCGAGCCGTCGGATTCCTCTCCGGGCCGACGGCGGAGGGAAGGAAACGCCGCCTCCTCCTCCCCCCCGGCCCGCAGACGACCCGCGGGTGATTTAAACCCACCGCCACGTGGCCGCGGCACGGAGAAACCTGCGCCTGCACGCAGATGGCGGTGGAACACGGGGTCTGAGGGTCAGAGGTCACAGAAGAACCTCGCTATTTCCCTCCCGGGCAAACATATGGCCACCCTCCTCCCCCTCCTCCTCCCCAGCCTCAGACATGAATGGGGCGGCTTCAGCTGCGGTGTGTGCAGTGTGTTTTCCGCTGCATTGGATGTGATAAACCCAGAGGCCGTCCACACACAGACACACACACAAACACACACGTGCAGTAGTTACACTGTCTTTATCTTCTCGGCCCTCCATCTCCTGGTCCGGCTGGTGGACCTGCTCCAGCGTCGGGCTACGTGCAGCCGGCGATCTTTGCTCGAAGTCACGGTGAAGTTATCCGTGCAGGGAGGCAGGAAACGCGTGCTGATCGATCCAGCGCTCGCCGGCCTCGGCGCTCCTGCTCTCTTTCTTTGAACCCTGGAGAGAATATTTGAAATATATTTCATATTGTTCTCGCTGACGGCCGGCTGAGGAGGTTTGGATTGTGCCGGAGTGCCGTCGAGCAAGGCGGCTGGCGCTGCGAACGGCTGTCCGCCGCTCATGGTTCGTCCATGATGGTTGAACGCGTCGCTGATGTCCCGGATGTGATGAATTAAAGGTCTTCCTTCTTATTATTTTTAGCAAGACTGAGCGATGTGGAAATAATGGAAAACTAAAATATTCAAACCCCGATTATAACGGGTGACCGGACGTCATGTTAGTTGGCACGGCGGCGCAGAGCTTTCGTCCGTCTGCTTCAGAGCTGGTTGGAGTCCCACAGGTGGAGTGTCCATGTTCTCCACGGGTTCCTCTCACCTCCCGTCCTGAAGACGGGACGGGTGGGACGGACAATCGTCACAATTCACACAAACACGCGAAAAAAAAGGCTCTAAATTGTTCGATTCCCCGCACGTATTGATTTATCCTCCGGCTCCGGTCCGTCATCATATCAATAAATGTCAACAAGTGGTTTCACCCTGGGCCGGCGTGGAGCCTCCAGAGGCCGTGAGGTCCTTCCTTCTCCTTGAAGAACAACCATCGTCCCGATTACCACCGTAAAATCTACTGTGTGTGTGTTTAAACCCAACCGCAGAGCGTTATCTGCTGCAGGAGGAAAGGACTTTTCCTTTAGCCACATTGATGCCGGATTGGGTTCTGCTCGAAGTCCTGCCGGAAGCCAAGCTCTCCATGTAGAACACATCTGTAGTCCTGGGAAATCATGAAATCATGCTTAGATCTGCCGGACGTATCTTGCGTTTGACTCGGCCTTCGGCTAGCTTAACCCCAATGTTGAAAAGATAAGATAAGATCAGATAAGATCATATTTTATTGATCCCCATCGGGGAAATTCGTTTGTTGCAGCAGCGCAACAACAACAACAATATCAAGAAACAAAACAAACCAAAAAAAAAACAACATATAAATTAGCACTACACAATTAAAAAAGAAAGAACATATACATACACACATATATATATATATACATATATATATATATACACTTATATCTCTATACATGCCCATTCACACATATACATACATACAGACACATACCCACACCTACATATATAGATTTTCAGATCTACACACACATATATCGATGAATAATACACAGTAAGGGTGAGAGTAGAATAAATATGTAAGTAAACAGTAAAGGTGAGCGTAGAACCAAATTGACAAGGGTAAGAACAGATAGGTGACGACAATGGAACACCGGAAAACATGCATTTCTGCCTGTTCTTGCCATCTGGACAACGAATCCAACCAACAGCCAGAAGCTCGGCTCTTGTTCTGAGACTTCGGCTCCACAAAGGCCGAGATGTACAGATGCGAACAGGAATGCAGATTCCACGATTCACCGATTCACTGATTCATGGATTCACTGATTCACTGATTCATTGAATCACTGATTCACTGATTCATTGAATCACTGATTCACTGATTCATTGAATCACTGATTCACTGATTCATTGATTCACTGATTCGCTGATTCGCATGAAGTCAAACGCAGCTGGCACGCATTTCGTTCCCAGCACTTGGCTTTGTGTGCACGCGCAGATACAATCGGTACTTAGTTAGCCAGACATCAGGCCGCTATTGTTTTTGTTCTGCGAAAGGAACTCCTGGGAGAAAAGCTCCAGTGCAGTTCCCTTCCCTTATTGTTCGTCCCTTTTCGAATCCTGAAAATCCCGGAGCTCGCCCGTGTGCCTTCCGAGGTGCTTCCCGTCTCCGTGATCCGGCGTCCCCGGCTCGACCTCCTCTCCCTCCAAACAGTCACGGAACGCCGTGACATTACCGGATGCTGCGAAGGCGTTGATGAATTGCCCTTCGCAAGGTCCTGGCAGGGCCGGGGCTTGATGAAGAGGGTCGGAGATGTTGGACGGAGGGAGGGATCTCCAGTTTATGGATGGGGATGGTGATTTGTTTCGTTTGGGCGGCCGCCCAAATCGTTCAGCCGAGTCTGACTGAAGGCGCGGACGAGCCAGACGCTCTCGACTCAGCGAAATGAGAAGTCGCGCTCATATTTCCATTTAATGGGCCGTCTATGAAGACCGTCTGCTCACCAGTTCATCCATTCCAGACACCTTTCAGGCCTCCTGCATCATCTGCGTTTAAGTTCATTCACTCATCCACTCGTTCACTCGCATGTCAAATAGATACATTCACTGCATAACGGTTTGCAACAAGAGCACCAAGAGTGCTCCGAAAGAGAAGATCAGTTATTTTACATAGAGAACAGAAAACAAAATCAAAATATGTCTAACCTTTTGAGAAGGAAGAACATTTTTGCTCCAAACGTCATGTGATGAAAAAAAAAAAAGAAATTCTGTTCTCTATGTCAAATAAATGATCTTCATTTTTTGGAGAACTCTTGGTGTGCGGGCTGTTTGTTTCAGAGCGTTACTCGGCGGACACTTTGGATCCGGCACCCGTCCTCCACTGGGCAGCAGGTGTGCATCTTTTTGCTTTTTCAAACTCCTTGAAATAGATCCATTCAACCGTTCGCAACCTTCACTCTTTTTTTCACATCCACTTTTTCATGGACTCGTCCTGGTTGTCGACAATCTTCTATTGACCTCCTGAATGTTTTGGATCGTGGATTTGGAGTCCCTCCGTGAAATACAGGAACTTCTCCCACTTACGGCCGGGAGGCAGCAGCGCTATCCAGCTAGCCGGCGAGCCAGCTAGCCAGACGTAGCCTTAAAAAAATACGACGGCTGTGTGTTCGGAGCCTCCGGGTCCTCCGGGACGGCCGCCTGCCTCCGTGACCCCCGGCCCGGCCGGGATCACCTGTCTGCCGGAGGCTGTATCCTCCCGCCGGGACGCCCGCCAGAGAGCGAGTCATCGGATTACACCTGTCGCTCTGAGGGCCGTCGCTACGGGAACGGCGTGGGAAAGGATGGCGTCTGCTGTTCAAGAACTCCATAAGCGGGGAGCTCTCGGCGTTGTTGACGACGGCGGGGACGCACACATTTAGAAGGAGTTATGTAATTCCTAAGCCCTTGATCCGATTGCGCCGTGGATCCCCTGCTTAGGTGGAGCCTTTTGTCATGCACACTCTACAAGTTAAATAAGCATTTATTTAATGAAATTAGGTGAATTGGAGTGGATTGGAGTGGATCCCTGCCTTGGCTCTGCCTTGACAGCCGCGTCCAATTCAGGCTGTCGCTACTGTTTACCCCGGGACGCTTGTGAGGCGGAGGATAATCAAGCATGCCAATAGCTTTTGGCAGGTTTTTTGAAACATCGGCGTCAGAGCTAGACGTCGGAGTCACGGCGAGGCGTTATTGGAGATGAATCTGAAGCCGTACTTTGCGTTCTCTCCCTCTGTGTTGACAAGCGAGGGCCGTTATCCGAGCCAGAGGCCGAGAACTTATCGGGCAGGGTGGCGGGTTCCAGTCGCGTTGCCAGCATTGTGAGCGAAACAATGAGCTAACTGAGGACTTGACTGTGGGAGATTTGGAGGAGGAATTAATCACGCTCGCATTTTTTGTCGGAGCAGAAAGCAAACAAATATGTTTTCTGCGATGTTCGTGGATTGAAGTCGGGTCTCACGCGCACATGTGCGGTCACGCGGCACCCGCGGGATCGACGCTGCGTCCGGGCGCCGCCGGCGTGCACGGCTGTTAGACGGTTTAAGTGCCGCGCGTCCTTGGAGATCCGGCCGGGGAGAAATGGAATCAGCGGCTCTGTCACGTCGGCTGAAGTCCTTCAGTCGGCCACTCAGGTAGAGAGAAAGGCCAGCTGGTTACCCTGCTATTACAGCCCTTCCACCGAGTGAAGGGCCACTCGTGCGCTCCTCGAGGAGGACGGAGCTAAAGAAGGGCGCCGATGCAGGCGCTCGGCGTTCCCTTCGGCTCGGGGAGCTGCCGCTTCCCTTTCAACCTTTCACACGTCTCCGTAGTTAAGATGAGGTCTTCATTTCAAATCTTTCACGGCTCTGGGAATCGCAGCGCTGTGAAACAGGAGCTCCTCTGGGCCTCCACCTTCAGGGCTCGTCGTCGCCACTCGTCTGTCCTCATCTCTCCTCACCCCCAACTCACTGTCTGACCTCTCTACCTCCATCCGTAAACCTCCTCCCCGGTTCAACCTCGGCAGGTCTCCGCCCTCCCTCTTCTGTCGGTGACCAAACCATCTCCAGAACATCTAAGATGTGCTGTCCCTGGGATGGACTAATTCCTGATCCTCTGCATTCTCCTCAGTCCCAAAGATGAACCTCCACATCTTCATCTCCACTTCTGGAGCTCGACCAAACATCACGGCTGCTCTCACCGCTGTCCTCTCCACCTTCTGTTCTTCTTCTCCCCCTGACGCTGTCCTCCACCTCTTCTCCACCCTCTCCATCGCCTTGGACCGCTGACCCTCGGTTCTTAAACCTCCACCTTCTTCATCTCCAGCCTCCCCGTACCCTCACCCTCGGGTCGCCTTGTCCATCTCGGGCCGGCTAACCTTCACTCCCCTCCTTCCCGGGATCAAACCTCCTGCCTGCTCCCTGCTCTCTCCTCATTTCATCTGCAAACATCTGCCCATCGACCACAGTGTCATCCGCAAACAAGGATGAAACCGTTAAATACGAGACACCGTATTTCTCCGCAACCCCGTCGGTCGGTCGCAATTCCATGGACGGTCGCTTGTTCCGCGCCGCCAAAGCACGACGTCGGGCAGATCCTTCTACTTTCAAAGCCGTGTGTGTGTGTGTGTGTGTGTGTGAAGTGGAGACGGTGGGAGAGGAAGCCCGGAGCTTACCCAGCTGTGTACGTGTCAGACTTTTACAGCCCCAGAACAAGTGTTGACAACACTTGCGAGAGCTGTACTTCATCCCCGCCTGCCGTTTCGGGGACGGCTCGCAGGTTGTATTGGATAAATATTGTAATTTCACAAACTGCTGGGAGGCCTCTGCACGTGTTCGGCTGTCTCTGCGCAACATTCAATTTGTACAGGGAAGAAATGATATTTTGTCAATTTTCAAGTCCTTATTCTGTATGATTGATTGGTTTTGCTTGTTTGTTTTTTTTATCGCCTGCGCTCAGTGCTTTTATTTCACAACATTGCCGGGGAGACAAACTGTCCATGTCCGGGCTGCAGTGACGGCAAAGCTATGTATGTATAGACTTACGATGGCGATGTACACGGAATTAATCCTTGGACAGACAAGCTCCGCATCGCAACCCTGTATCTTCTCTCTGTCTCTCACTGGATCGTCCACCTCTTGGAAAAATGTGACTCAACTTTTCCCACTGGTTTATTTAAACCGGCATTCTAAATTTAATCTCTTTTTCTTTCTACCCAGCAGCTTATTACAAGGGTTCATCGGGAAGCGAGCAAAGCTCCGGACCAATCCGGTGTCAGAGATGTCGAGAAGTGTGCAAGGGGGAGGTGGTTCGAGTCCAAGAGACCCACTTCCACGTGAAGTGTTTCACCTGCGCCGGTAAGACAAGACCGCAATCACAGCAGTTATGCAGCAAATGTCTGGATCTTCTACGTGACCAGAGGTGGTTCCTGGCTGTGTCCATGTTCTCTCCCCCCCCCCCCCCCCCCCCCCCCTTTTTCCCCCCCCC
>CAAKHD010009603.1:20254-50679 GCA_901007705.1 Fistularia tabacaria | reverse complement strand
GAAGGAAGATTGTGTTTAATGTCAAAAAGTACATGTCTACCAAGCTGTTTTTTTTAAAATCAGTTTTTGTTTATTATTTCACTTTTATTGTTGTTACAGAGGACTACCTGCCCCTCATAGCTGGATTTGTGGCTGTTACAGTGGTGGTTATCTCCATCATCTATATCTTCAACTATTAAATCTACTACAAGAACACCAAGTTGCGCCGCTACAGCCTGAAAAACACCAAACCCAGCAACCACAATGGCAACGTAGCTCACAATGGCTGGGACATGCAGTTTTCTATGACAAAATTGTCATAGCCATAGGTCGCTTTGTAGCCAAAAGTAGATGATTGAGCACTTGTAAAGAGCTACTTCTTGCACCAATTTAACCCACAGTGGTTAAGAAAAGCTGGTAACTACACCATAATCTGGCTCACACTGGACTACCACACAATTGACCTTTTTAACTATTCTTCATTTTTATACTCAAAAGTGTTTTATCTGAATGCAATGACCTTATCTTTAAAATTAGGTAATCTTGGCTTGAAGCACAATGCAATAATGACTACTGTATTTGAACTGTTTCACTGGACAAGAAAGGAGGAAGAGATCTAACCTTGTTATTTTTAAAAAAGCACATTGTAAATTTTATATGAATGTTTATCTTGACTTAATTTCACTGTTGTTTTATAACAGTAATTCACATCTAAGCATGTGATCAATTTGTAAACTTATCTGCACACTAAGTTACCCTGAGACTGCTGTGTTTGTGAGAGGGGAAACGCACTACCTCTCTGCTTTCCCTGCAAGTGTGATGACAATGAACTGTGCATACAGTTCTCTGAGCTCATTGTTCCTTAAGTATTTTTTTCCACATTAATTCTATTTTCACTTTGTACCGCCGTCTGTACTGGGTCTTTATTTTGCAATGTTGTGTCAGGCTCTGGCTGTATGGAAAAGAAAAACTTCAGTTCTCAAGTGTTATATTTTTCAATGAATACCTGTAGTCATTAACAACTATCAGACCCCCATGAGCAGAACGCTATTTATGTCAATGTAAACGCCAAAGCTATTTATTAGAAATTGTATGCTGGAAAAAAATAGCTTGAAAAGGGACTGCAAGAGTGTTGTAAATGTTACAATAAATCCAGGACATAAGGAAGTGATACAGTACAGTTAATATTGTTGTAAATACTTATGACAGATGTTAAACACTATTTTCATATTATGTGTGGCTTTATAAACAAGTTGCTATATTATAACCTTTCTGAAGGACTTTAAGTGATTGGTGCCATGTGTTTTGTTATTGTTGTTGTTGTTTTGTGGGAGAAACCCATAACATTTTAGTGCATGCAGGAAAATGGGCCAGCATGAAACATATTTTCAAAAAAAAAAATCAGCATTGTGAGAGCTGATATTTTATTTTATTCCACTGGCAATATCACCAAGATTACTAATATGATTGTAATGATTGGGAAACGATTTAATGTCATGGATAAATATGTGAACCCGCAGTTCTATTCAATGTTGTGTTTTAATGAAGATATATGTTGCTATCCTGAAAGGCTTAAGTGAAAGTGTACATTTGGGTTGGTGAAGAAGGTTATTCATATTCTTGTGTTGCCTTCCAATGCTATCGGAAATGTAAATGATAACCAGGTAGTCACAACACGCTGTTTTGTTTTGCTGTTGTTATTTCAGTAATAAAAGCACAAATGTAATTTATGTTCCATCGAGATGTTGTTTTCCGCACCGTGGTGAGAGAAAAGCCGCTCTCCGGAGAGAGGAAATTAATCTGTGTTCTCCATTCTCTGGCATTCACAGACGCGTTCCTCGCGACTGCACACTTCCTCCGGTGTTTGGCCGGAGCACAGCTGAAAGCTAACAGCGTAGACGCTTTAAAGTAAATAAAAGACAGCGATTCTAGATGCACAATCCAAAATAAACGTTTCAGCGTGTGGTAGAATTTGAAATATCGATGAGTAATGCATCACGATGTTAGTTCCACTTCACAGTTTCCAGTCAAAATGAAGTTGCAAAGTTCATCTCCACCACACTATAATAATTGTATTCGAATTAAGTTTAGATATGTGTAAGTCCCTTTTCGGCTGATGTGATAAATATAAAGGACTACGTCTTGTGAATATCATCCGACACTTTGAACTTCTTTCAAATCTCGTGTGTACTTTAAGATAAAAGATGCATGTGGGAAACTGCAGTTTTATTGTCCTTGGGTCGCCCTTTTTTCGAGGAAAGTCGGACATCCAGCTTCCAACTTCCCGACAAGCTGCCAGCCATTCCCTTCCGGAAAGCTTCAATTGCGAAAAGTTGACGCATCTCTCCGCTGCTGCTCCTAACATTGTTGTTCACGCCTGCTTGCACTGTGTGTACTTGCAGGATAGGCTGTCGGTGAAGCCCCTTGCCCTCTTGAAATCAACCCTCCTTTGGTTGTGGTGAAGTATAAAGACTCGTTCACTGCCAACTGTAGCTCTTAGACAGACCGGGTCAGGGGAATGGGCTGGGAGTCTTCAAGAGGAGGCACTGGACTGAAAGACGGGGTCTCTTCTCTGATCCTCAGCGTCAGCTTAGCGACGGAATGGATATTATCACCAAGATGCTTCATCAACCTCCCCAACGACCAGTGTTTAAAAGTCCTACCAGTGACAGTCTACTGTAAGCCTGCCTAAAACAATGCATGTCCAGACTTGTCCGAGACACACTCTAAAACTTGTCCCTTGTCTTGCAGAAATGGCAGATAGTGTTTTATTTCAGCCAGGAGGACGAAGCTCGATGGTGGAAGGTCAAAAGTATCGCATGGACTGTCACGTTTTCAACGTCGCACCAGCAAGGAACCTCTACGTGTTTTGGTACAAAGGAAACGAGCTATGCTTTACAGAGACTTTTAAAAAATCAGAGCAAGCTCACTCCAGTCAACATAACATCTTCCCTCCACCTGACTGCCCAGAGAATTCTTAATGGAGATCAGTTCAGGTGTGAGGCTCATTTGGACTTTGGGCCATCAGGACCAAATATTCCCAAGATGCAGTCAAAGTTACATGAAGCGATTGTGCACTGTGAGTTTCTCTACATGGAACTGTGATTATTTTGAAGATTCAGAGAATATTTAAGGATGCATTGCCTGACTTTAAAATTTTTCTACGTTTGCCCTCAGACCCACCGAGCTTCCCCACCCCCACCGGGTGACCGTTCCAGCTGGCGGTAAAATAACTTTGAACTGCACCGCCTCAGGAATCCCTGCACCAGTGTACAGTTGGCATCTCCCACACCTCACAGAACAGCGAGCTGAAGATGTAAAAGAGGATCAGCACAGTTTGACCATCTCCGACAACCATCCGGGGACCTATAACTGCACTGCATCAAATACTTTGGGCAGCAACACCAAATATTTCATTGTCACCGGTACTCCAAGTAAGATTTGTTACCAAACTCGGGAAATTTCTCTGCATGTTTTTCTTTGGACTAATCATCCTCTAATTCTACCATGCCGTCCTCTATCAGCTAGTCATCCCTGGATCACTGCAGGAATTTTAATGGCTGTGTTTTTTGTTTTGATATATATTGTGTACTGCATGGTTTCTCACATACACAAATTCTCTCAAACTTCAACTAGACCCCAATACTCTGAACTATGAACTCTACATCTGCCTTTTTTTTTTTTTTACCGCTGTCACTTTAAAACGCTTAAATCACTTAAAATCACTGCACCATCACTTTCTTTTTGGACTTTGTCAATAACCTTGTTGCCTTTGTTGTACTTGTCTGTGATATTTATAATTTTTTTCTACTACTGCACTGTGGGTCTTCGAGTAACGCCGTTTCAAGCCTCTCTACGTGTGAATCATATGGCAGTATTGACAATAAGGTTGATTTTGACAAGAGATGTGAGCTCAGAGAGAGAACAACAAAAACTCTGATCTCCCACAGGGAATTACACAACACTTGCAGCCATTATTGGAGTATTTGTGTCCCTTGGAGTCCTTCTTGCCTTTGGTGAACTCTTTTACATGACGCCCGGAGGCACATTTTCTTTCAGCAATGGCAGCTATCTTCCAGGACGGCAAACACCTGGGCCTGGATGAATATATATGACAGATATGTTTGATCACCTTTGCATTGTTTTACAGTGGTGAAGGTAAACCATAACTTTTTCTCATAGACTGGGATTTGTCTGTAAGCTTTGCAGGGTGGCCTATGCTGCGATTTGGGTGCTTGCAATTTTACAAATGTTAGAGTCCATCCATTCTTTTAGATCCACCATTCCCTATCATAATAGAGAACGTGTTAGAAAAAAGGACTTTGGCAATCTGGGGTAGATTGTTATAATAAAAGTGTAATAAATTGTAGTCATATAGTACATTTCTTTTCATCTTTACTAAAGCCTAATTAAGGAATACGAAACAAAACTGACATGTTTGACTGTATTGCCAGTGTCCGTAGGGTTCTTCCACCCTCATGTGGCCAAAGTTTGAGCAAGCTATTCATCGGCTGTTGTTTTCTTTCCTATATTTTTTTAACCTCTGTGACCACAGGAGCAAAATAATACAGCTGCATGACTTGAGAATGTACTGAACAATGTATTTTCGTACTTTTTGAATATGATTCTGTATATTTTTTCATTTGTTTGCAGTTACTTTTATTTTGTTTTTTTAATTGCTCGCATTTGATATACTTTTTCTATGATGTGAATTTGATCAATTTTTGCACTGAAAACACTATTGTCTTTTGACATCAACTTGACTCGAAAAAAATGTGAATTAGAGCCATCAAAATACTTGTCCTGCATACAGTTTCTAATTTCCCATGTAACATATGTACTTTTTTGGCGAAATAAACTTCAAGATCAATTGAGTCCATGTAACGGTCAAGCACATTTTTCGATTGCAGAAACTTCTCCCCTTAAACCCTTTGATAGAATACTGATTGAATCAAATCCAAACCTGTGTGCTCTGTTTGTTTCCCGCCGACCTTTTTTTTAGTCCCACTGAACCTCCTTGCCATTCACTCCAGCTTACAGTTTACAGTGCTGAGACTGCCATACTAATTAGAATTGGACCAACTGATGTAAAGAAGGCTAGTTGTTAATCTGCCTCTGGCCAGCAATACAAATGATTTCATCTGAAACCATGTTCAGTCCTTGTCCATGATGGTCTTGCCAGGAAGCACCGTGCACTCTGACTGTCATATACTGGATCTTATTTTATTCTCACAGAGATTATACCATACATATTTGATGATGGGCCCTTAAAATTTGACATATTTATCTGTAAAACTTGAAGTGGATGCACTATATTTAAAAAGCGGTTTATGTGAAATCCACACATTGAGATTCTCAAGTGCGCTCTCCAGAAATATACAAAAAAAAAATCAGATGACTTGCTCTCTTACCCTGCGGTTGGGGATAGAGCTGATACTCTCTGCAGAATTCTGGTCACAGTGTGAGTCTCACATGCTACAAGCTGAACAACATGAACAAGCCTGCCCGCTGTGATTTCAAAAAGCATGGAGTTCAGGAGCCCTGGGAGACAAGCAAAAGTGAAAATAAGCTTTTACTCACAGCCAGACATGATGTGAGCTCTGCTACATTCAGTGCTTGAATGGGAGACAAATACTCAACTGCAATGAATAGAATTTCAATTTTAAAAAAGGGACAGGTGTACTTGGTAAAAAATAATAAAAAGAAAATTAGTCTCATCAAAGATATTGTGTACAAGTATTTTAACAGTACCCCATATGTCGCTGTGAGGATACTGTTGTATACTCTGCATGGACAGTTGGGTTATTGTGTCCAAGTTCAGTGTTGACACCGTTTCTGTCTGCATGCTTTTATTTCCTGTTAAATCTTGGTGGTCAGCTGACTGGGGTGCTGGATGGGGCCTTAGCACCTGTTAAATTTCCCTCTTTCACTTTTACCCCCACCCCCAAAGTCAGCTGTGACGAAGGGGGCCCTTTTGTCCCGGCATAGTTACCCTGCAGAGTTGCCAGGCTAGTTCAAGTAGGAATTTTCTTTCACTGGCTCTATAATCGACGGCTCAGTACGAGAAATACAAATAACATGGGAAACGAGTATCTGAAGTGGATTTTTACACTCTACATGCTTTGCTCAGGTGAGACATTCGATATCTCCTCCTCACTTGTTTGGCTTGTAGATGGCAGTTAATAGCGCAGATATACAATAGTGGGATTTTGACAAGTGGCTGTGAATGCAAATGCCAATCCCAGTCCATGATAAAGTACAATTTTACAGCAATCTGTTCAGAAATTTAGCTTCTCTTGCAAACCAGACCTGGTGAATACATGCCATTAATATAACCAGCATTTTAGATATTTACAGACAAAAACAGGTCAGTCTTTGATGAGATTTCCACACTCTAATCCTCAAACATATATATGATAGACATAGAGAGATGAAATTTGTCTACATTTTCTCATTAACCACACAAGTTTTAACAATTCAGAGTTCAACACAGCTAAAATGTAGTTCCTTCCCTGGTCTATTTTCTGGGGATTTGGTGTTGTAAGAGGGTTACATAACAGCTGAAGGCCATAACCTGCTTGAATTCAGCATAAGTCGGTTGATGACTGGCTTTATGACAATATTTTGTTTTCTTTGATGACTTGTGTTTATGTCCCAGACCAAAACACACTGACATTTACAGTTAAACATGAACAAAATGTAACATCTCCTCAGCGCACACACACACACGTATAAAGGAAAACATACTGAATGTCTGAATAGGATGAATACAAAACACTGATGCTGCTGCTGCTGTTGCTGTGTGTCTCAGGTGTGTCAGGTGATGGTTGCTCCTTAATCCTTAAGCCCTCCAGAGTTGTGGTGGGCTTTGGGGAGCCAGTAACTGTGGGTTGCGTGGCTACTCGACCCGTACGCGTCCTGGGCTGGGAATCAGCCATCAGCGCCTCACACACTCAGCAAGAGCTCTCTGTACACTGGAAGGTAGACAGTCTCATTGACTGGATTGAGGAGCCCATCTGTTATGGGGTGTTTTTCACAGCGCCACGCCAGTGCGAGGAGAAACTCAACCTCGTTCTCTACAGTGAGTGGCATCCATTCTACCACATAGTAATGCCGAACACTCGCAAAATGTTTCTAATGACATGAATTTGTCTGTTCATCCAGAAACTCCAGACAGCGTCACCATCCGGACTGTTAATCACACAGGTCCGATGGTGGAAGGACATGAGTACCAGCTGCTCTGTGAGGTGCAGGACATTGCCCCTGTTCAATACCTCAACTTGAGGTGGTACAGGGGCAATACCGAAGTGTACAACCATTCCTTTTCGGAGCTCACGTCTTCCTCACCTGTCCAGGTGTCCTCTATCCTTATGATCACGCCATCCAAGGCTGACAATGGAGCGCAATACAGATGTGTGGCAGAGCTGGAACTTGGCCCAGAGGGCCCACAACCACCTCCCTCTGTCACCTCAGAGCCTCTGAATGCCTCAGTATACTGTGAGTCACAAATGCATAATGCCGTTCCCATATCAAAAACTGACACTCTTGTGGTGAATGGAAAGTTAACCCCAGGATTAAGTATACGTTGTTCCTCCCGTCGATAGTACTGTTTATTCATCTGGACCATTACGGTGTGAGCTGCGATATGACCCCCCCCCCCCCCATTACAATGGGACCATTCTCAGTTTGCATCGGGAAGCTAAAAAAAAACCTCAGTAACTCCATGGAAATATCTCTATCTAGACTACATGTTACTTTTATTTCAAGATTCAAAAACATTTTTATCTGCACTTTTATAAGGAGCTATTTCATTTCAACTCTGTCTGCACAAAATTACTCAAATGAGGTGTGTGAGTGATCTTGAACTTTTAAATACGGTGAAAAGACATGGCAGTTGAGCTTTTTAAAGGTTTGCATCACCACAAAACATATGCAGCCTAGCAACTTACACCAAACGACGGATAAGTAGTTCATCTGGCAGAAGGAAGTGCGTAATTCTAAATTCTGGGGTAAGCTTTTCATTACAAGAGTGACTGAAAATGTAATCTTTCTCATTCTCTCTCTAGTTCCCCCAACGTTCTTCAACCCTGAACCAGAAACTGTAGACTTTATAGAAGGTAGTGAAATTACCCTGAATTGCACAGCCACAGGTAATCCCACACCTACGTACAGCTGGCAGTCCCTCCGTCCACTGCAGGAGAATGTGGGGGAAGAGGCTGTTTGGACCTCCTCTTCACTGAGCTCAGGGACCTACACCTGCACAGCCTCAAACATACTGGAGAAAGCAAACAAGCAGTTCATTGTGAAAACAAAGACCAAAGCAGGAAGTGAAGTCTGAGGGGGATTTCTGCAAGTTGATGTGCTGCTTCTTAACAACTGCCTTATCTTGCTCTCCCATTTCTCAAGTTTCTGATGCAAGGTTTGGAGAGGAGGTGGCAACATTGGATAAACCGGGAGAATTCAGTAATTGGGAGGCTTCTATTATTTCCTTCAAGCACAAAATTAGATTGCATTCATTATCAACAAATATTTATAAATGTGTTATTAGAAGCCGATCTGAATGTTGTATGTTGCTAAATGTCCATTAATTTCAGTATGTTAACATGAACATATTCTGAACTGAGATAGAGACTCATTGTTTTTTTATAGTGTTCCTTGAATATTTTTCAAATGATATTATGTTTTGAGAAATCTAATTTATACTCTGGTTAGACTTGGCTTCCGTATTATTGGAGTGTCATCATAAAGGATGAGCAGCTTTGATATAATGATAACAATTGATACTCCAACTAACAAGGAATGTTAAACATTAGTGGGTGATCATTGTACATATTTCTTAATTTGCTTATCTTTAAGAAAAAATGATTACTTACATTATTGTTAATTTATTTGTTTACATAGCATCTATTATGCTTATTTAGTAAACCTTGATAGTTGACTCAGTATTGGACAGTTATTGAGCGGAGGTACTCTTTACTTCCCTGATGTCAGAATCTTTAATAAATAATTAGTAATTACACTTATTCTACTTTTATACCATTGCTTTTCAGTTGATGGAACTGTACTTTCAACTTTGATATATTTACCTCAAACTGGTGCATTACAAAGCATTATTTCATTTTTTATGTGTTCAATGTAGAAATATAAAGTTCTTTTTAAATGTGCAAATGATGCGCCGATTCTTTTTCCTGTCATTTGTCAATCATAATAAAATTAAATTAAAATGAATGTGCATAAATTGTACATTAGAAGCATTTTACTTTTGAGGTGCAAGTAATTCAAGGGGCTCAACTCAACCACTTTGACTAAAATGAATTATTTTTAGGCTTTTCATATTTTCCCTAAAGTCACTGTACAAGTGCAAATAATACTTTATCCAGGGCAGATAAGGTGGAACGCCTGTTACATTTTCTTCTTACTTTCTCTGCTCAAAGCTACCGCTCACAATCCACACAAAAAAAACACACAAGAAGGTGTTTGTTTTGTTGGTGTTGTTTTTTTTCATATTGAGCTCTTGAGAAATAGATATTATTTCTCACAATAAGGTGTTTGTCAACGCGTCTCTTTAAATATGTAGTGGTAAAAAGAAACCGCTAGATGTCGCTGTTGTAGGTTTGAGAGCCCGTATTGGTGTCACGTGACCAAAACATTGTCTTCGCGGAAGAAGCTGCACCGGCACCACCGGCCATCGACCTCTCACTCCAAACCAGGTTTTAGACTGTATGTTCGTCTATCACCTGACAGAGTTATTCTTTTACTTCAATCTATTGCTTTCAACAAGAGGCCGCTTCAGAATCCATTCCCCTCTTAGACATGCCGCAGAAAGATCCGTGCCAAAAACAAGCCTGCGCCATTCAGAAGTGTCTGCAAGGTGAAAATGACGGGTGAATCGCAAGCTTTATGAGTTTTTAGGGCAAACTACGCAATATATATATTTTTTCCCTAACCCCGTCCTGTCCTGCAGCCAACAAGTATGTGGAGAGCCAGTGTGAGGAGGTGATCAGGGACATGCGGCGCTGCTGCGAGCTGTTCGCTGCGACCTCTGTCTGCTGCTCCGGGTTCAAGAACTCCAAACCCACGGAAAAAAGCAACACGGAGCCGATTGAGGCCAAGCGTGTAGCGCTGTTATTCACTGTCCCAGAGAGTAGCTTTCTTTTAAGTTAACGGTAAAAACTTGAAGCTACAGTTAGTAAACACTGTATTTTTGCTAATATTTGGGAGAAACTGTGTCCTGATGCTGACTAGATTTTGTACTACAGGCGGGAAAGTGAGCATCTTCGTTTAATTTTGAGTGATTATATGTAGGGTTATTATCTTCTTCCTACAAAAGCTGTGTCAGAAAACTAATAGATGAGTATTTTCTTTCTGCAAAGTTTATATCCATGTTTGAAGTGGATCTTTGCTGACTTTTGGATTACATTGTTATCTGACAGTCACACAGAAGAATCATAAATATTTGGATTTACATTTCCTGGCAGTAAAGACACCCATTTTGCCAGTAAAATTATCCTGGAGCTTGTAATGTTTTCATGACAACATTGAGCTACTGATGCAGTTGAAGTGTATAATTGACCAACTGAAGGCCTGCTACAGCTGTGACACACAATGTTATTAACTCAGACGCCATGTAAACAATTACAATTTTTCAGCATCTGTGTTTAAAAACTGTAACAAAAAGATGGAGATCATTTGAAATTAATAATCTTGTAATGCTATGCAAACATTCTCACCAAACAAAGTCAACAACGATCTGGCCAAAGTTAAGTACAGGAACTGAGTTGTCAGTCAGTGTTAATAGCATTCTTTAGGTAAACTGTCTCGGCCACTGTGTGTGTGTAATCAGAGTGGCAAACATTTTTCGGAGGCTATGATTGTATGTGCTGTAATAAATCCAAGTTGGGATTTTCAATATTTGCAGTGTAAAAAAAAAATTCAGTCAACAATTGCTTGCAAATTAGATCACATTCTTCATGGCTATTTTTTGTATTGAAAAGTATCAGAACCATTTCAGGATGAAAAGCATATTAACGGCCGACAAGGTGTCATTCGTGATAGCTGTTTTTAAAACGTGGTTGAAACTATAATTTTGGTCTTAGATAAACAATCTCTTAATTTTGAATGTAGACCATTTTACAAATGTAGAACTTTATAAGTGCAGAAAAACGACGAGTAACGTTTCCTACTTTTGCGTGATGTCACCGGACGTCACCCACGACGTAAGACGCGTTTGCGTCAACCGGAAACGAGTCGCAGTACCTTCTAGAAATCAGTAGCATTCGCGCTAGCGCACTTTTGAAACAGTGTAGTAAGCTGACATTGGTGAAACTGCTCCTGTGTTTTGAAGGCAACCGTATCTTTCACTGCAACCTGTCTCAGTCTAATATATTTTTCTTGAACGTTTGGGTTACCTCGCTTACTCGGCCGAGCGGTAGCGCAACCAACTCATCTTGCGTCTAGTCTGTTTCTGGCACAATGTCTAGAATAGATTACAGCGTGTGGGATCACATTGAGGTGTCAGACGATGAAGACGATACCCACCCAAACATCGACACACCTAGCCTCTTCAGATGGAGACACCAGGTACTGGAGTCTAATTCAATTATATACACCGTGTTTTGGATCAGAAAATTGCTGCGCAGAGAGCGTTAACGTTTGCTTTTTCGTTCTGCGCTAACTTGGTAGCAGTAGCGTTACTATTTTCCTGCGATCGGAACAGGCAAGATCGATCACATAAGCAATAATCGAACAGTCAGAGGTGCAAGTGTAGATGGAGAATTTGCAGATCTGTTTATGACACACATTTTGACTCTTGTCCTCAACATGTAGCGCCTAACAAAGGCGGCGGAGGACAGCATGTATAGGCCTTGTACACGTTAGTCGAAATTTTGGAGTGTTCATTATCCCGCCCAGGATAGAAATCTACCGGCCGGGATTTCCCAAGTGCCTTTTATATTTAAGATAGAAAGGATGAACCTCTCAATTTTGAAATAGATAACAGTAAAGTTATATCTGCTATAACGTTCGCATGTTGTTGACACCGGGTTACAATAAGTTCCTATGAGAAATTCTATTGGGTTAGATCCTTGCAGCTTGTCCATACTAAACCCCTTAAACCGATGCAAACATTTGGTGCACATCTCCCTACTTGTGTAAGGTATGGTAGCTGTATTCATGTTTAAATTCGTGTTGGAATTAGTTACTTCTGAAGTGTCAAGTTAAGACAAAAGTTTTGTGTCAGGCAGCTTACGTCAAACGTATGAGAAAATGATAGGATCCGCAGGGGACGACCAGGGTGGTGGGATGGGGTTTTCATTGATTCAGTGATTATTACGTTTTTAAAAAAGAATCGCTATTTTTTATTGATATATATGTTGTTTGAAAATTATCATTTAGAGACAAAAAATAGCAATTCAAATGTGTTTTTCAAACACTAAAAAGTACTCTTTGTTGTGTGGTAAAATTGAGATGTTTAACACATTATCGCTGCTCCTCTATGCACAGTTTTCAAAAATCTTAAAGTTGCTAATGGACCATTTAAAGTCAAGTATTACTTTGGGGTTGTATCTTTCGTAGCTACGGTTGTGACTGATTTAATAATTTTTTGCAGGCACGTGTGGAGCGAATGGAGGAATTCCATAGGAAAGATCAGGAAATGGTCAAGGGACTCAATGAATGCCGACGCAAGCTGACTGAGGCACAGAAGAAAATCCAAGATCTGAACATTTCATCTTCTGATGGTACCAAAGCAGACCTAAGTAAAGCCCAGACTGAGGAGAAGAAACTGAAAAAAGAGGAACGAGATTGGGAGAGGAAGTTGGAGGAACACCACCGGGAAGAGAAGAAGATGCCATGGAATGTGGACACACTCAGCAAAGATGGCTTCAGCAAGGTTGGGCTTACGAAGAGTGTTGTAGTATAATACTTTATGGTAGCTTGTGTGCCATTTGGGTTTTTCTTCTGTTTTGTTTTCACAAAACATAACAAATTACTTAGATAAAGAAAATTGCAAGAGTTGCCTCTTTCTGTATTTTATAAAAAAAACCAACAGGTGATTAGTGACACAGAACAATTTACTGCCGTCATGTAAGATTTCCTAATTGCTAATATACCATTACCATGCCATGTCCTGTTGTATCAGCCCAACCAAACCTCACACATCCCCGAACATTGCTTGTGAAAATTACCTTTCCTCTTCACCTTAGTATATTTGTCATCTTCTATTTTGTTGTTTTTGCATTGCTGTTAAACAGCCTACAGGTTGTTTTGGACGATCCATAAAATGACATAATTCTGTTGGTTAAATAATTTAAATACTTATGATTGTAGAAGAGTATTATTTTATATTTGTGTTTGGATGAGCCACCCAGACTGTTAAAACAGTAAATGTATCATCTGTATAAAATATGCCTTACAGCTGACATCTGTTAGGTCTGAAAAACACATTTAATTAATCTTGAGTGTGTGGCAAGCTTACATAACGTTTTTTATTTGTTGAATACCTTATCAGAGTCGGGTTCCAGTGGGTATGAGGAAGAAGGGATTACATGCCACAACATTTGAATTAACTACATTTTGACAGTTGTTGCAGTAGCTCGCTTTTTCTTCTCGAATTTGGGGATAAAAATTTCTTTCTCGGTCACAGACGTAAACTATTAATGGTCATAGATTCCAAGACCTATGCGACTATGTGACTTCTTATGTCTTTAGTTGGCAAACATTTTACTGCTTGACTAATGACATCACATGAGCACTATAGTTATTGATGCAGTCAAAGTATTATGTCTTGTGTTCTCAAATTATGGATATGCTTTCAGTCCTATGATGGCGTAACAGTAGATGCATTTATGATTGCCATGATTTGTAAGTGTACTTGCTTATCATCCAACAAAATCCGGTTGCTCTCAAGAAAATCAGGCATTTTAAGACTTTTTCCAGAGACCGAGGTTTGGACATGCTCAGTGGAGGGATTGTTATATCTGAAGGATGAGGCGGAGGTTGGAACTGTCAGGCTGGAGGCCAAGAGGAAGACCAAAAAGGAGATTTATGGAGCGAGTAAAAGAGTATATGAAGTTAGTTGGTGTGAGAGAAGAGGATAAAGGGAACAGCCGAAAGGGAAAGAGGAAGACATTTTCTTTTGCTAATGCACATTACTGTTGGTAGCCCTACATTTTCTTGCATCTTCACTGATTTCAAACACAAACTGTGTTTTTTGTTTCATGATTATACTTGTACATTGTATTTATTATATCTTAGTTAATCAGTATGCCACTCATTTCCGCTCATACTTTATGTGGCACGCTACATGATTGATAGTAAATGTAGTTTTTAATGGTTTACTTCTGTTATTTTGTGACAGAGCATCGTGAACGTCAAACCGGAATCTGTGGAAGAGACTGAAGAAGAGAAGGAGAAAAAGCACAAAACCTTTGTCGAAAAATATGAGAAGCAAATTAAACATTTTGGTAAGGATCATTGCAATCCATTCATCCTTATTCTTTCCCATATATTACTTGGATACGTTGGTTTGAGCTGCCTGCTACATAAATACAGATGATCCCTTATTACTGCTCTACCGCAGGCATGTTGCGACGCTGGGATGACAGCCAGAAATATCTTTCTGACAATCCTCATCTAGTCTGCGAAGAGACAGCTAACTATCTGGTTATCATGTGCATTGACCTTGAAGTTGAAGAGGTAAACAACACACAATTCATGAATTTCTTGATGACTTTCAACAAATGTTACGGAAAGTGTTACATTCTTTGACTGTGTTACAATATCTTTATTTTTTTAGAAACATGCATTAATGGAGCAAGTGGCTCATCAGACCATCGTCATGCAGTTTATTCTGGAGTTGGCTAAAAGCCTCAAGGTGGACCCCCGCGGTTGCTTCCGTCAGTTTTTTGCCAAGATCAAGGTGACTGCATTGTGTTTGAGTGTCTTGGCATCAAATTAAATTTTTAAGTGATGGGTGATGAATATATGGGAAAAGATTTGTTTTGTTTTTTTCACTCTTGTTTTGGGTGATTTCTCAAAATTTGCTCTGAGTAACACGGAGGCAATTACTGATTACCATGCTTTTACACAATAATGAAACGTCCCCACAGACATCAGATCAGCAGTACCAAGATGCCTTCAATGACGAACTGGAGTCGTTTAAAGATCGGGTTCGCGGAAGAGCAAAGATCCGTATTGAAAAGGCCATGAAGGAGTATGAGGAAGAGGAACGACAAAAGCGCCTCGGGCCTGGAGGGCTGGATCCAGTTGAAGTATACGAGTCCCTCCCGATTGTAAGTCCTTTGCTTTCAAGAAGACTCAATAGCTCATCTTACCTGGTGAATGAAAAGTTCCCAACAAGGTCCTTTTTCTGATTTTAGGAGATGCAGAAATGCTTCGATGAGAAGGACATCCAAATGTTACAAGAAGTTATTAGCAAAATGGATCCGACGGTAGGTTAATTTTCAAAGATAATTTTTTCCGTTTGTTGCTTTTTGGGCCTCACAGCTTGTGCTGACAGCCATTTGATGTCTCCAGAATTAAAAACCCCATTTATTTACTGCCTTTGAATGTTCACGTTTATTTAACTCTCATGCAATTAAAGGCTCAATTTTGAACTGGAACATTGAGCCAAAAACATTAAGGTTGAAAGTGGCCTCACTTGCAAAGTACGCTATTAGAAATAGGAAGTGCAGTGTAGTATGATGGATAATTTAGTAAATAGCTACTACCGTTTTTTTTCTTTTGGTAATAAAATAAATGGTAAATAAAATGTTGCCAATATTTTAGGTTGTTGCTTTCAATGGTAGTGTCTTACAATTAAAAGTTTGGTTAATTTTCTCTGTTTTTATTGGGATTATTAATGGTATTTCCTCCTTTTTTACCTGAAATCCACACCCCAAAGTAATGTGATAAAGTTAATTTAGGATCCATGCCGCAGCATTTCTGGTGGAAGTACTAATAGGTCACTGAAATTAACATTTGTATTTTCATCCATTCTTGTTAATGTGATTGTGTTCAATTCTGTAGGAGGCAAAAGCACACATGAAAAGGTGTATAGAGTCTGGCCTCTGGGTCCCCAACTCCAAGACGGATGATGGGGAGGAAAAAGAAGAGCCCACCTATGAGGAGATGAAACAGGAAATCGAACAAACGAAGAATGAATGACCAACATTGATCATATGATTTGTTGTCTGTGCAATTGTACTTACCCACTGTATTGAAACTCAGATTTGTTGATGACTAGTTTGCCAATTGAGGAACAATGAAACAACGTCTCAAATGTATTGAGCTCAGACTCAAGGGATTAGCTTTCACTCTACCTGCACAAAACTATGATGCATCTGTAACCCCTGCTTAGAAATTAACTGCAGCTTGTGTTTATACCGTTTGTGGGTTTCATGCTTCAACATTACTAAAGGTGTATTCTTACAGTGATATGTACACTTGTTTTTTTGTGGGTGGCGCATGTACAACTTAACATGCATAATGGCTTCATGAATGGTTCTTCAGTTAGAAACCTATGGGTACATTTTCAGGCTGAGCGTTTGACAATTATTGGTTTAATTTTAGGTATTCAGTTTTTGAAAGTGAAGGCTTGGACAACCAATCAATGTATTGGAGTGATTATTTTCCAAAAGTGATATTTTATAAAATCTTGCTTGACTAAAGGTTAAATTCTTCCCACTGTACAGGACTGAAGTGTTGTGTTGTGTTGTTTATTGGGGGGTCAGGGGTGTAATTGTCCGTTCAGAACTGCACGTGAGACTGTTTGAGTCACGGTTCTTGGAGGATGTGTGAGACCCACCTTGTCTGGGAGGAGCTCTCGGTGGCATTCAGTGCCCCATCCATCTCCAGCCAATGCATTTGACCCTATTTAAAGGCACTCGAGCCGCCATGATTTTCCAGACGGAATCATGAGTGTAAAATGCAAAAGGTGCCATGTAACCTCAGAATGGTTTCTCTTTACTACATGTCTTTAGGATTGGGGAAAAATGATCTCTAGTACCTTTCAGTTTTTATCCTTGTTTGCCAGCCAAGGTCTTGGGTTATTAACAATACCAAAATATAGTAAGAGTGTAAACTATACTTTGGAACTATGACTTATGAAGTCATAACAACTCTTCTTTTCTTTTCGGCTTTTCCCTTCAGGGGTCGCCGCAGCGAATCAACCTTCTCCATCTAACCCTATTCTCTGTATCCTCATCTCTCACGCCAACTACCTTCATATCCTCTCTCACCACGTCCATAAATCTTCTCTTCGGTCTTCCTCTAGACCTCCTGCCTGGCATCTCCAATTCCAGCATCCGTCTACTAATATAGTCCCTATCCCTCCTCTGTACATGACTGAACCATGAGTCGAGCTTCTCTGACCTTCTCTCCAAAACATCTAACTTGTGCTGTCCCTCTGATGGACTCATTCTTGAGAAGTCATAGCAAACTCATTTTTAAAAATAGGTTGGGAGCTAACTCTTCTCTCAATGCATGGTTCCTCAGGGTCCCTGTATATAAAACTATATATAGGGATATATAATCCAGTCAACAGTAATAAACTGCTCACACAGTCATAACACTGAAGTCATATTTACCATTATTCTACACAGAACCTCACCTACAAAGCACTGCATTGCCATAGCATTGACCCTGGATCTTCAAGAGTTTCTGCCCTGTAAAAGGCAGTTTTTCCTCCTTGCTGTTGGATAGTGTTAGTGCTTGCTCATGGGGGAATGCTGGGCTGATGCTCTGTTCATTTTTAAAAAAGGGTTTGAACATCGGGATAAGGGGCAGGCGAAGGAATGAATGGGTTTGAACATATACTTTTAAAGCATCATTAGACAAGTTTGTTGTGAATTGGTGCCATATAAATAAAATTTGACTCGTCTGTCTCCCATTTCAACTTAAAGGTATTTCCCCCTACATTTTAAGGTTTATGTTTTAAGACATATACATTTGTATGTGCAGAATTTGACCCTCAATTTTAACCAATTTAGAGGTATTTTTTGTTTTTCTTTTTTATTGTATATATGTCTGGAGGTTCTCGGTCATCCGGGTCATGGTTAAATCTCGTCGAAATCCTTTCCTTGGCGACTGGACTTGCACACACATGGCGAGACTTTCAATCCGGTCTTCTGTGGGATTAAAAAGTGATGCAGCAGCTGTGGAATTATGAAAAAAATCTTGAGATGACGCCTATATTGAAGAAAAAAGCCTGTTATCCATTCCACTTGGGAAATGAAAACACTTTTCATATTTGAAATTTAAGAATATTCCAACGCGAGACATAATTGCAAGGTTTGCACGCCTGATTTTTTCAGTCTCTCCATGTTTTAATTTGTTGGTTTCTGGGGAAAAAAAGAAGAATAAAACTTACTCGTACGGTCTTTTTCCTGCAGGAGCGCTCGCGTTCTGGCGTACGTGAGCGCTCGTGCCGGAGGGCGCGGCCTCCCGGGGGTTCCGGGATTTTACGTCATTCTGTCCTCGCGAATTTTGACTCACTATTTCGCGCATCCCGATACCGTTCACGTTTAATACCGAAACCGTGCTGGAAAAACTGCGAGGACGGTCAACTCGAAGACGTCCGGGTGTGTTTATTTCACGTTTATTCAACGTGCGAGGCTCATGTAGTTCATGTATCGCCTTCCAGCGCTGGCTGTTTAACGGTAAGGTGTTCTTAACAAATAGATGCTGCGACGTCCACGGATATGCTGGTTTATATCATGTACACATTTGTCTCTCCCGACGTGTCAAGTTGAGAAAGCGTCATTTCCGGGTTCGCTCCGTCGGTCGGTGTATTTTCGAGGGAGTTTAAATAATGGATCAATGCTATATTTGGCTTTAAATTGTGCTGTACACATTGTGACATTGGACTGGACTCGGATCCCGAAGGCCATTTTATCGACTACGCCACAGCATATTTTAATGTCATAATACAATCGACTTTTTTGTCCGCTTTCTCTTTCTCTGTCTTCGGTCTATGTCGTCATATTTGCACCTTACCTAAGGTACTTATTTAATCGTTATTTATCGTCGCGTAATCCTTTAAATGAACATAATTTCCCTCATTATTGACTCAAAGTTGATTGTTAATAGCCGGCTAAACGTGATAACATTTGTCAGTTAAGATATTCGGTGCGAGGTTATATTTTTCCAATCTTTGTCAGAGACAGAAGTAAGATATAGAAATATGTGTTTAAGTGACGTTTATGTAACAGTGACGTTGTATAAATACATGAAAATAAAGAAAAATATACTTGATCTCTTCACTAAATGGTCCGATCACATACTGTTGGGTGATCTCAGAATTGACCAGACACATGTCATAAATTAACTATAAATAATGGTTTGTTAATGAATTTGTTATCTCAATACACCAGCATAGCAATGACAAGTTGTTGTGACGTTGCCATGCCACTTAAGAAAGGCATATGCTGTATCACACACTTCAAATGTATTTGTGTGTGTGCGTGTGTACCTCTGTCTATCTCAGTGATAGGATTTTCCCCACGATGTCAGGAAGGGGATGGTTCACATGTTCAAACCAAGGGATTTCATCACGACTGAAAGATCCTCCTCAGGATAACGGCATCCATGTTTATCTTTTTCGGACTCCAAATGGGGAGCGTTTTTTGTCACACACAAGCGGAGATATCTCAACAGAAGACCTGTGCATCTTGTCAGCAGAAGCTGTTGGTGAGTATTGATCTCTAAAGATGTCGTAGCATTTGTTAATGTGATCCATAAACTTGGTGGGGCAAATGTGTGTAACCACAGAGTCCTTTTTATTCTTTCCCCAGGGATAAGTCCTCTTTGCCATGTATTGTTTGCACTCTATGACCCACATTTACAGTGCTGGTACAGTCCAAATGACATTTTGAGTCCAGGGAATGGCCCCCTCATTCTTCACTACTGTATGAGGTTTGTTGATGTTTTGACATAGTGTTTTCTTTTATCAACATGGAAAAACACTCGCTGTTTAAAAACTATCTTTGTGCACATACAACTTCCTCTTTTCCTAGGTTTTATTTTCGAAACTGGCATGGGCTAAATAAAGCAGAGCCCAATGTATCCCGTTATGGCCTCAAAGGTGGGGCAGATAGTGGGGGGCAGCCTGTGCTTGATATCAAAGCACTGGAGTATTTATTCTCCCAGGTCTGTGTTAACATCATGTTCATAGTTTCCTATTTTATTAATTTTATCCATCTACTATATTTGCGGTGCTCAGAGTGCTGTCTCTTCACTGTGCTTGTCTCCCAAAGGCTAAATACGAATTTGTGAATGAACTTGTACAAATTGATGAAATGCATACCGAGGAGGAGATGAGTCACTTCAAAAATGAGAGTTTGGGAATGGCTGTACTCCATCTCTTGCATGAGGCGGTGCAAGAAGGCTCAACCTTACAAAGTGTGGCAAAAAGGATCAGGTAAAGCAGAAAATAATATATTCATCCTAATAACCTTACAAATACCAACAGTGATAATTTTTCATACCTATAAATAATATTATTATTATTATTATAACGACAGTGGGCTACTGCATACTAATTTCTAAAATTATGGTTTGCATACCATATTATTAAACATCCCCTGATATGTATTTGCTTGGTTATTTGCTAGGTTTTTGAAGTGATTCAAGCTTTTTCAAACTCATCTGATCATGATGATAAAATGTTTTCTGTTCACAGCTTTGAAAATTGTATTCCACTGTCTTTTTCCAAAATCATCTCCGAAGATAAAATCTTGACTAAAATCAGGATTCGGTGGATGTTTGAAAAGTTTGTGCGGACCTTCCAGCAGACGTTGGATAAAAAACGACTGGGTCCCCTTGAGATTATGTACAAGTACATCCTCACTCTTGAACACCTGGCACCATGTTTTGGCACAGAGACGTTCTCTGTAAGCAAGCTAGAAGTGAGGGAGGACGGGTATGGAAGTAGCTTTTACTCCAACCCTGTCCATGCCCAGGGATTCTTCCTAGACAGCTCTACACTCCCTCCCACACATGAAATTATGGTGTCTGGTGTCAAAGGTATTCACTGGAGGGTGTTGTGTGTTCAGGAGGTATGTTGAACACAATCAAATACCTTTCTTTTTCAAATTTTAATGAACCATCGCATTTTTTTAGCCAGCATACACTTAATGTTCGTTCACTCTCTTTTCTCAGGCCAAAAGAGATGGTTACCTTGGGAATGGCCATTTGACGCCAAAGAAAAGTGCGAAACAACCGAGCCAAACTCAAAGAGTCACCTCCAATACATGGACTTCCTTCTGCTATTTTCCTGAAATAACTCTTGTATCCATCGATGGAGCTAATGTGTGCATTAGCACGCTTCAAAATATCTGCATGGTGAGAGTACATTTTGTATAATGATAAGTCTAATTGAAACTGCTGCACCAAATCCATTGACATTGACATTGAAAATTAATCCAGCAACCGACATAAGGCTTTCTTTTGTTTTGTTTGAGAGGGGCTTATAATTTTTCTCAAATGTTTTGATTTTACATTCACCTGTTGGTGTAAGCTGCGATCGTAATCCAGTTTTGCGTGTGTTTGTAGGTGTTTCAAATGAAGTCCAGTCAGGAGGCCCGCTCCTTCGTCTCCCTCCTAGATGGTTACTACAGGCTTACCGCGAACCCTAACCACTATTTTTGTCGTGAAGTCGCTCCCCCAAGAGTAGTGCTGAGTGAAGCAAACAGACTTCATGGACCTATGCAGTGAGTTTGTCTTTTTTCTTACTTCTATATAATAGATGTTAAGAAATGGTGTGTCACTTTTCAATCGGTGCATTCCCAGGGATGATTTTGTGCTATCCAAGTTGAAAAAGGAAGCAGCAACAGAGGGAATTTTCCTTGTACGTTGGAGTTTGCACGACTATCACCGCATTATCTTGGCCGTGTTGAACAAAAACGAGGTCTGTCGACACCCAGACTCCTTTTGAAGATATTATTGAGGTGCAGTCGTGGCAAAAATATTTTTAGCCATGTACATGCCAGTGTTATTTATATCGCTTTTGCCCACAGAATGGATCAATATCAAACCACAAGCAGTTTCGTATTCAGTACAATGGTTCGAAGTTCCATCTGCATGGATGGGAACAAGAATTCTCTAGTGTGAGGGAACTCACAGAGAGCCTCAAGGACTTCGCACTCAAGTCTGGTTCGGAAAGCTATTATGTCAAAAAGTGCTGTTCACCGAAACATGGAGGTTCGTGCGAACTGAAGTTTTTCCTTAAATGTCGGCAGTACATGGTTGCAGTATAGAATAGGTGTTTCCAAAGGCGTGACATTGTTTGTGTGCTGCAGACCTGTCCAACCTTCTCGTGATGAGGGTAGGTTCTGATACCTCTGCTCCCAAGGGGTCTGTGTCCATTGACAAGTTAAACCTATGCTTCTGCCAAATCAAGGAAAGAGATATACAACAGGTGATGAAGACCAACATGAGTTTTTCATGATGAGCTTTTATAATTTTTTCCTCCTCGACTGACCCATGGAATGTCTTTTATGAGCAGGAAGATAATATGGGCCGTGGGACCCGAACTAAAATCTACTCAGGATATATGCTAAAGCAATGGAACAGGCAGAATGGCGAGTCAAACAACAACTATACCGACAAGAAGGAACGAGTGGTTCTCAAGACTCTCGAACAAAGCCATAAAAATATTGCATTGGTAAGCAGATCCAGGTAAAATTCAAAAGAATACCAACAGTTTTCCATGAGTTCAAGCACAGTAATCTTAAGTTTCTCATTGTGCTCTGCTGTTTCTATCATCCTCGTTATTTTTCTAGGCCTTTTTTGAAACCGCAAGTATCATGAACCAAATTTCTCACTGTCACCTGGTGCGTGTTCATGGTCTATCGGTCAAAGGACAAGGAAGTAAGGACTCTGTTCACTTATGCAGACTAAATTCTATTTATTTGCATGACTTTCTTACTTGCTGCTACCCTATTATATGTGTGGTCATGTCAAATAAAGTACTTCTGTTTTAAATAAAAGCATGAAACAATTTCTTTTTCTAAAAGTCTCCAATCTTGCTCTTTATTTGTTTTCGATTGGCTTGATGATAACCACTCAGGTTTCTTCCTACCATTGCAGACATTATGGTGGAAGAGTTTGTGGAATTTGGGCCTTTGGATGTTTTTCTTCGCAGAGAGAAGGCATCAGTGACTCCAAAGTGGAAATTTATTGTTGCAAAACAACTGGCCAGTGCCTTGACTTACTTTGTGAGTTGAAAAACAACTTTATTTCTATGCAGCAGTCTAATTTTTGTTGATTTGAAACAATAAGAGCCAAGTAATGATGTAAATGAATTATTTACCGAAGGTGTTTAACAATTTTTCTTTCAGATTGCAAATTTTTTTTTTTACTGTCAGCTGCTCTACAGCAGTAGATAAGTGATTTTAGTATATCAGGAGGCAGTGTATTCAGATAGTCTACTATTCAATGCATGCAGAGCTCTGTGACTAGATATCACATGTTGTGTCTGAACAGCTGCAACTTAGAAGGAAATGAGAATCATCTTATTCTTGATCTCTTAAGACCAGACTTGTCAGTGAGGTTCATTCAGGTTTGTGACCAACAATGAAAACTGTTTGTCTCAAGTTTTAATACTATTTATCCCAGTCACTAACTCCAGCAATAAAACATCACTCTAGGGGAGTAAACAACTCGTTCATGGAAAAGTGTGTGCTAAGAACATTCTAGTGGCAAGGCCTGGCCTGGAGAAAGGATCCCATCCTTTTGTAAAGCTGAGTGACCCAGGAATCGCTCTGAACATGCTCTCCCGAGAAGGTTAGTAGCAGAAACCAGTTTTAATTGACCTCACTTTACCATAGACCCTTGCAGGCCCCTTCCAGATGTTTTGCACTCTTGAGTGCTGTTATGCCTTATTTTAATCAGTTTTAGGAAGAAGGAAACATCACCCAGAGCCATTTCCTGCGATTTTGTTCAAGTTGCCTCTTTAGTTTTGTCTTACGAGGTTTCATTAAAGCTTGCTATAATTCCCTATAACAAGACAAATTCTCTCTCACACAGTAAGATATAATTTGGACTATAATAGTCAGTGAGTCAAGGAGGAAGACATGAACTTGGTATAATATCGCAGCTGTGGATATTGAAAAGTGATTGATATGTTTCATTTTTTTTTTTTAAACTAGTCATCCAGTTATCTACTCGTTATCTTACGACATCATTAGTCATAGCGATTAAAGTTTTGCATAAATATCAGTGTTGTGATTCTTACTGATTCTTATTGTTGTTTACTGCAGAGCGCGTGGAACACATTCCATGGATTGCACCTGAGTGTATAGACAGCGATAGTTCTATGAGCCCTACTGCAGACCAGTGGAGCTTTGGGGGCACACTGGTTGAGATCTTCAACAATGGCTATCTTCCTTACAGTGACAGCATGTTGTGTGAGGTAGGTCAAGTAATGTTCTGCATATTTCATTCATTTGATCCCTAATTTTAACCCCATCTTTTTCTCTGTAACAGAAAGAGAGCTTCTACGAACAAAAGGGCCATTTACCGAATCCACGCTCCCAGGAACTAGCCAGCTTCATCAGAAGGTGTAGGACCTATGACCCTACGGAGAGGCCCTCATTCTGCACTTTGTTAAGAGATCTCACAGAAATTGTGAATAAAAGTGGGTTCTTCACTTGTTAACCTGTCGTCTTGTCAGTCAACTGATCTCTGTACATTAATGGGACGTGTTTTTTTTTTCCTATTTCCGTGAACAGATCCTGATATCTCCCCCAGTGAGACATTCTCACAAACAGACTCCAATGTGTTCCATAAACGCTATCTGAAGGAGCAAAAAGACTTAGGCGAGGTAAATTTAATTGATTTGGCTAAAATGTCCTATGTGGGAAAGAGTAATCCATTACCCTCTCCTTTGTCTTTAGGGTCATTTTGG
Organism: Fistularia tabacaria; assembly: GCA_901007705.1. Classification (NCBI taxonomy): domain Eukaryota; kingdom Metazoa; phylum Chordata; class Actinopteri; order Syngnathiformes; family Fistulariidae; genus Fistularia; species Fistularia tabacaria. Next base: position 25,796 of record CAAKHD010009603.1, on the reverse strand, counting down.
AAAGGTGACCTTATACATGTACGACCCAGCCAACAACGGGGAGGGAGAGTTGGTGGCGCTGAAGACTTTGAAACAGGAGAGAGGCTTCCTGCTCTCAGCCTGGTTAAAGGAGATAGAGACCATAAAGACCCTTAATCATACTAACATTGTCAAGTACAAGGGCAGTTGTACTGAAATGGGTAAGCTTTCATCTGTCTGCTTCACATTTTTCACAGATCAAATATGTCACTGTATATTTTTCTCAATTGGCAAAAAGGTCATAATTAGTTATGACCTAATGATTAGTTAAATATGTTTTAGCTTCCTCTGCTCAGTGTTATTTTGGACCTTGACTTGTGGCCAGTGTTGTGCTTCTGGGTGCATTGAAAATCAATTCAAAGTGCAGCATGGGTTCCTGTGTATGTCAATATGTTGAGCTCTCAACACTGCATGGTCATTCTTTGAAAATTAATGGAAACAGGAGAATAGAGTACTGTGACATTGTCAATTGACAGGAGGGCAAGTGGTGCAGTTAATAATGGAGTATCTTCCTTATGGGAGCCTGAAAGACTATCTTCCCAAGCATCAAACAGACACTACCAAGTGCCTTCTGTATGCTCGGCAGATATGTGAGGTGAGATAGAGTTGTTATGCAGCTTTTGCATCACAATTGATTCTTTGTGATTTTATTTTAATATCCGGTGCTGTGTAGATTGAAAAAAATATCCAGTTATGTAATCTGAGAAAGAAGCATTTATTCATGAATTATTTTCATGGATGCAGAATTGAAAGTCCCTAAAGTAGATTGGCCCTCGTGATTTCTCTGTAATTTATTAATTATTCTCTTTTGTTGAGTAAAACAACACTGTATAGTCACTGTTGTTTTTTCATGTAACTAAGAGATTCTCTACAATTTTTATGTTTCACAGTTGTGAAATTATTTTTTGAATTACAACTTGCCTCTCTGAATTCATGCTTCATTTTTTTTTAATTTTTAAAGGGGATGGCTTATTTGCACACACAGCGATATGTTCATCGAGACCTTGCTGCCCGTAATGTCTTAATGGAAAATGATAATCTTGTTAAGATTGGAGACTTTGGCTTGACTAAACATATCCCCGAAGGGAAGTTGTACTATCATGTCCATGAGGACGGGGACAGTCCAGTGTATTGGTAAGTATGTCCAGCACCTTAAGAATCGCACTACTTTTGATGAACTTTTAGTTTTATTCAATACACTGTTCATCTGTATTGTAAAAAAAAAAAAAACAACAAAAAAAGGATAGACCCTAAAGATCAGTTATGACTGCTCCAAGTTCAGTCAATAGCTCCAAACTGCTTAGCCAGGTATTTCATTTTGCATGAATCGTCAATTATTGTGATTTATCAAATTTTGCACGTGAACTTCAAATCTGCTAGTGTGTCATCATATTTCCAGAGTTTTCCAGTAATACCTGTTGTTGGTTTTTTTTCAGTGCTTTGTCCCATAATTTTGGCCTTTAAGCTGTGTCCTTTTTACCTCTCTAGGTATGCCATTGAGTGTTTGAAGGATAAGAAATTTTCTTTCGCCTCTGACGTGTGGTCCTTCGGTGTCACTTTATATGAGATCCTGACACGCTGTAACCCTCGTCAAAGCCCCCCAGCAGTACGTCATCCCTGGCCTCTAATAACAAGTTTGCACATTGGGATCACCATTTTAAATTCATGAAGTGATTTTTTTTTTTTCTTTTTTTTTTTCCTGTTTTAGAAATTCTCTGAGATGCTAAGGCCAAGCAATCAGCCAACCGCAGTAGCGGAACTCGTAAAGCTGCTAGAGAAAAATGTGCGTTTGCCTTTGCCAAGAGATTGGCCTTGTGAGGTAAATTCTAACATTTTGTCTTTTAAAACTGAATAAACATTTAATTTGCATGATAGAGAACCTTTTTTCATAAACACTTTATTTTTCTATTACAACAGGTGACGATCTTAATGCAAGATTGTTGGGCTACAGAGCCTGAACAACGGCCTTCATTTCAATTTCTCATACAGAGGCTCACGGGTCATCCATTTCACATGAATTCCATTCTCATGTAAACTTGGCTCAGTCTTGCAGATCGGAGCCAAATGAAGACCTATTCGCCCAAATGTCATCACTTTGAAATAATAGCTGCCATCAACTACCTTGTAGATGAAATATTTTTATTGCCAATCAGTGCTGCCTGCCTATATCTACGCGAACTCTTTAGCCCTTTTGATATAAACACAAAATGCCTTCCTTTCATGTGTCTATGGATGTTTCTGTCATCATGGCTTATTCTTGTTGAAGCTGAACTGAAGAAGCCTCAGATGAAAGGTGAAAGGTCTTCAAGGGAAGAAATTCAAGTTCCTTTTAATGTGTTATCAACGACAATAAAGTTGTGTTAGCATGTTTCTGTATTGTTCATGTATTGAATATAACGGACAAACTTTGTGGTCCTCTCATACAAAATGTGTGCCTATGTCCCTCTAAGGTATGGCTTTGCAATAATCACCATCAGTGATTCTTTTTTGTGTATTTCTAAAACCTTGTAAAACTGGCATTTTGTACTTGAATGTGTACTTGAAACATGCAGAACAGGAGAAAAACGTTGACCTTTTGTCCTGCCTTCGAAAATATTTGATAAATGAGTGAAACATTTAAAAGTCTTAAAATCTCAAGATGCCTTAAAAAAACTAAGCATTTCACCTTTCTTATTGTTTGAAGGGGCTGAGGTTACATAAAAATAATGTTCAAATGATAAAATTGGTTAATGGCACTCATTTTTTGTGACAGAAATGTAATATGTTTTAGTTTCAGCTTTCTCCATCCCTTATTGGATTATTCAAAGTAATAATCTCGAATGGGCAATGAAGACATTAACTGGCTGAAAGACTGACATTCCTTCCGTACCGCTACAAGCAGGATTTTTGTGTTATTCTTGGGTTGGATCTGCGTGTCCGTTACTTGTGAGATTGTTTTTGGAAATGTGTTGAACTCTAAAAAGTAGTAATGTTGAACTAATGAAAAAAATAATTGTATGGACAAGTTAAAGAAAAACAAATGACTGTGGAATCTTGGTCCTCCCAACGATGCATGTGTCATCATTTAGAACCACAAGCAGAATCGGGATCTTAAGAAAGTACCGTAAATGGCCAGTGTTGTGTTGTAATCACCAGAATGGCCGAGTACACACTGAGGATATATGGATATCTGATTTCAAACTGCCACTCAACAGTCAGAATCAGTAGGAAATCTAGATGGAATTTAATGTGGTTAAAGTATATTACATACAAGTGAATGCAAGTAACTAAACAACAGTGTCTCCTAAATTTTGCAAAAGTTGCATGCGTAATCCTCTATGATCCAATGATGATTTAGATCAAACTTTACAGTTGAAGTCCATCCAACACAACGATCCTATAGCACTCTAGAGCAAATTATAGTTCTGTTGTAATCATATTTTACAGTTGTGAATAGTTTTTGTTCCATAAATCACTACCAGTGATTTTTGCAATAGAAAGAGCAAAACTAATTCCCCTTACATGTGATTTTTTTTTTTTAACATTGTGTTTTTATTTCAAAGATGTAGGAAAACAGGAATCAGTAGTTGTTTTTTTTTAACTCGTTTTCAGGCCAATTTAAATGCTCAGGGGGCCTCGCCTGAGCCCGAGATCCCATTTTGGGGTTCGCAGCATGTACAGATTTATACTGGACGCAACAGCTGTAGCCCCGCCTCCAACCTGACGACACGTTGTAGTCATGGAGAATGAGTCCCCTCTCGTCCAATGGGAAGCGGCGCTGGGACCATGTGTGTATTGTTTAAACTGCTCAAATCCGACAGTTTCTACTCAGATAAAACTTCCACCAACTGAGTGATGGCGGCCGCCGTGTCTGTTAGCGCCGATGCCAGAGAAGAAAGCACAGACACAGGACTCAGTTTTGTCTCTCGCTCGCTCCATGAACCTTATGACCTCGCTGTGGATCAGGAAAATTGGAGATCCGGGGATCGCCGGCACCCCGAAATCGAACCCAGCGAAGAGGACGCGGCGACGGGACGCGAGTGTCAGCGGAGGGTCGACGAAGACTTGACATCATTGAACCCCGAAGAGATCCAGAGCCGCTTAGAAAGAACTCGCCGGGAGTTTTACAACCGTCGAAAAATTATCATAAAAAATCTGCCATCTGACGTAAGCAATCAGGTATGCGTCGAACTTCCCGAGTTCAAATCGTTGGCTGATTGATTGACTGGGTCGTTTGGCTAACATGCTAACCTATAGCTCCATGCTACATATGTTAGCTGGCTCGCTTTTAAACTTGATACCTGCATTGTGTTTTGTTGTGGCGGCTTACACCGCTTCATATTTTTGAAAGTTTTTTTTTAAAATATTAATTTATTTTAATAATGCAACCACGCAATAATGTACAAGATTTAAGTAATCTGTGCAACATGTTTTCGTGTTGGCTTACTCACGGCAGTCTGCCAGGTGGTCAGTTAACTGTCAATTATGGTCATACGTGGCCTATATGACCCACCAGTCTGGCCTTGTATTTAACAGTTTGTTTACTTGATTATTAGTGGTCTGATTTCCCCGTACATATATAAAGTCTTGTCATCGATAATTATCTGGTCTACCAATGTACTTATGTTCACAAACCCACCAAATGCTATTGTTTTCTGCATCAACCAATCTGATTTACTCATGATGCCACATTTTTTGGAACGTGCCTGACTCGTGGGGAGCGGTGGGCCTGCGGGCAGTACCATTGTTCAGAGGGGGGAGTAGTGGGAGTTCGAGATTGGAGTTGCATTATAACAAAAGGTGGAAGGCGTGGGGACAAAACGCTTCAGAAAATGCTAGACAGCATTGCCATTCGTTTGTGAATGGGCAAAAGCAGCGCAGAACAAATTTTCCTGCAACAATGAGTTGGATTTAAGCCTCCCTCATCGCCCGTAGGTGCACTTGTTAAATTCCCAATGAAAATGATTGACTTGCGTGATCACCAAAATCAACTATTTGATCAAATGTATTTCTAGAAAGTAACCTTGAAGTAAGATTATGGTTAAAGTGGGACACGTTTAGTATGATCATATAAAGGATTGTATTTTCTTCTAATTGCAGGAGGTCCACGAGTTGTTGAGCAGCTATGACTTAAAGTATTGCTTTGTGGACAAATACAAGGGCACAGGTTAGTATGGCTGTGTGTCCAGCTGCATTTCAAGTGCCTGGATTGTGATTTCAATGATTAAATGGTATAAACAAATCCCTCCAACGTCAGGGGGAATAAATTCTAAAAGCTGAAACAGTAAAGTCTTGATTTACAGACGCCACCATGCTGAGCCGTCGCCTCAGTTTGAACGAAGTTCCTCTGAAGTTTTGGTTTATGAAAGGATTGTACCTTTTTTCAAACTTATTTTAAACTGTAACACAAACTGTTTGATAGAATTTCTTGATACATTTCATAAATTGTCAGTCATGCACATCTTTCAAAGACATTGAATTAAAAAAAAAAAAAAAAAAAAAAAGACAAAAACAAAAAAATAATAAAAAAAATTTTTTTTTTTAA
>CAAKHD010009595.1:0-10980 GCA_901007705.1 Fistularia tabacaria | reverse complement strand
CCCTTTTTTCCAAATTAGTATTGTTCTTTTTTAGCTTCGAATAAAATATTTTTGGTTTTTTCGAAAAAGAGAGAGAGAAAGAGAGAGAGAAAAAGAGAGAGAGAGAGAGAGAGAGAGAGAGATTTAAAAAAACAAACAAAAAAAAAAAAAAACAAGGGAAGAAGATGAAGAGTGAGGAGGCCGAACGCCACGCGACTCCTGCTCAGTGTCCCAGAGAGTTTTTTGTTTTGTTTTTTAGTGATGCCTCTTCACAAGGGGGTCTGATGACGGCCTCTGTCCCTGCTCAGCTCTGAGGAAGAGGAGGAAGAGAGGGGAAGGTCCAGGCTGAAGATACCCTAGATTCACTGAGACCAGAAGGGACCCCTTTTACGTTACTGTCTGTTCACGGGCCAGCCTTGAAGACACAGACGACAGAGAGATAAACACACACACACACATACATGTTCGGGCATGTCCGCGCACACGCACACACACACACACACACACACACACACACGCCGGCGAGGAGGTGAGGAACGGGAAGGGCGGCGGGCAGAGACGGAAGTCCGGGCGGGCACCCGCTGAAATGTCTCATAAAAGCGTCGGCTATTCCTTCACAGGTCAGAGCAGGTCGCAGTTCAGAGTGTGAGGAGGAAGAGGAGGAGGAGGAGGTGGTGGAGGGGGAGGAAGGTGGCGCTGCGCTCTGCTCTCCTATAACCATGTGAGGAAGCTCTCCTTGTCGATCTTGGTAGCTGCCAGCACCGACTCCATGTCATTGAGGATCTCTGAGCTCAGGGCCTCCTGCAGGCTGGGCATCAGCTCCTCGCCCTCCACCGCCATGCTCTCACCCTCCAGCGTGCCCAGGTCCACGTCCGTCCCCGGGATGGCGTCCAGGTAGTCGGGGAAGCGGCTGGGCTGCGTCGCCATGGAGGTCGGAAGCGGGTCGCCTGCGGAAGCAACAAAGGCATTCTAAACATCGCACGGGTTTTTATTTCGGGTCCTCGAACGCAACACTTGAGGTCTTTGTCGTGATTCGAAGTAAAAAGTCCGGGTCCAGGTTGTCTCCTGGAACTCGGGCGTCCTCACCTGTGTCCATCTCGTCCACGCTGTTGAGGAAGTCGTCGGGCGTGCGCGGGACGCTGTAGCTGCTCATGCTCAGGCCGCTGTCCGTGCTCTCGTCCCTGGAGTGGTAGGTCCCGCTAGAAACGCACAGAGGACAGGAAATTTAGAAATTCTTTGGTTTCATCCTTTTTTTTTTCTTCATCCTCCCCGCAGGGCGAGGGGCGGGGCTTAACCCTGGACCAGCTGTCACGTACACTGTATATGTCCAGACATCTGACCATTCGCCCTGTCGTTCACGGAGAACTTGGGAGTCTCCTACAAACCCGCTGACTGTTTTGGGGGCAGAAGGCGGAGAAGCTGGAGAGAACCCAAGCAGGAGAACACGGAGAGAGCCCGGTGGGAGGTGACCATCTTTAATATTAAAGCTATCATTGTATGATGTCAGCTATTAGTTTTTTAGCTGTTAGCGCTACTGTTATTATCAGCATGAGATAATTCTTGGCGCATGACCTTCACCCCCACCCTCTTGTCTAGCACACTCTTGCTTTCTGTCTCTCTGTCCTTCCCTCTCACTCCCTCTCTTTCTACCCCCCGCCCGGTCAAGGCAGAAGGCAGCCCACTTTGATCCGGGAGAAGTTTCTGCACTGGCAAACGGCAGTCGATCCGCGTCTTCGTTCGCAACTTGACTTTAAAATACAACCCGTTCTTTCATTGCGTTCACACACTATCCGCAGACCGACTCGTGAGTGTGTGTGTGTGTGTGTGTGTGTGTGTGTGTGTGTGTGTGTGTGTGTGTGTGTGTGTGTGCTCGCGTGGGGGGAGAGCCCTTTCTCGCCCGTCCCACAGTTTTTACTCTACGCAGATGCAAAACGCAGAAAGTTATTATTCGACCAGAAGCGCAACGACGCAACTAGAGCTTATACAAGTTCTGCTGTGGAATATATGAAAAAGAGCAACGATGAAGTGTGTGTGTGGGGGGGGGGGGGCAACAAAGAGACAAAGAGGCAAAGAGAAGACATTTGACAAGCCTATACTAATTAGCAGAGGAAAAATATGTAGGCAGAGTATGGCAGAGGCAGGATGAATGAGGCCATTGTGAGAGCAGGGGAGTGCAGGGGGGGAGGGGGGGGATTAGGTCGGGTCTGTCTACTGACTGGACCACATGCTCTCATGGCCTGCTTGCCATTCAGCTCTATCCTCATTTTCGTCCACTTGCAAATGAACTAGAGCTTGAAAATGGGAAGAACTTTCTCTCTCTTTCACCCCCCCTCCACCCCTCCCCGAGTGCAGGTTGCTGCCGTCCAGGAGGACTAAATAAAACGAATGAATAAATAAAAGTAAATAAAATAACCTGCAGACCGCAGCTTCAGTTTTAAGCATGCCGTGTTTTCTTAAAAAAAAAACAAATCACAAAATGGACGTTTATGTAATTAGAAAAAAAAAAAAAAGGTTTCACAACCAACAGGGTGCCTCTGCTTGCAGTTCATCAGCTGACCAGCAGGGGTCGTTGTTTGCCCAGTGAACGCAGATCAGCCCGGTGAGTCACCGGCATGTGAGGAGAGTTAACTTCTTTTCTACTTGTGTAACCGAATGAGCCGGCGGGTGCCAGGTCCGTGGGACCCACCTGTTGAGGAATGGGTCCGAGCTGTTGGCGGTCATGGTGCGGGCGTCCTGGGCCATGGGGGACGACACGGGGTTAGTGCCACCGTCCTGATCCATGCTGGTGGGCAGCTGGTTCCTAAGGGCCAGCTCCTGCGGAGGAGGAGGTAGAAAGGCAAAAAAAAAACAATGAAGGAACACACTCAAAGGTTGCAGCACGTCGCTGTGGCATCACAGATACCCGCCGCCACCAGCCGAGGAGGGGGCTCGCCATTTTATTTAAATACCCGGCGTCAGGCCGTGCGTGGGAGTCATTTTCCACCCAGCAGATAAGGCTGAAGACACCAACCCGGTTTGGTTGCTTTCCCCGCCTCCTTCACTCTTCAGCGCCGGCGCGATAATGATCCGGCCGGCCTCACCTCGCCCCACCGCCCTCATTGAACATTTACAGGGTCAGACGGCGGCAAGCCGACGGGACGCTATCTTTTGCGGCGGCCAAGGCCTAAAAAAAAAAATGTAAAAATGGAGGCTCTCCGGAGCTGTTATTAAAGAGCCTCTATTTGACTGTGAATTTAAGGTGTTTCCTCCTGGAAACGCAGATATACCTCACACGCACACATAAACAATCTGGTTTTGATGAAGAGGGATTAGGAGGGCTGTATGTACTATAAACAACCTTTATGGTTTATGGCTCCTCTTTAAACTCGCGCATGACTGAGCATGCGTGTCAGCGTCGGGCTCCCACCGCCCAGCTCCGGCAGCGCATCGCCATCCGCTCATCACACTTCTGGCATGTGGAATACATTTGGGTGTGTCGAGCATTGCCCCGGGGTTAAATATAGCCGCCACGACGGGAGGAGGAAAAAAAAAAAAAAAAAAAATCACGCTCCGATTTACAGTGACACTGCAGCATCCGCCAGCCATGCATCAAGTAATCTAAGGGAAAGTTGTGTGTGTCTGTGTGTGTGTGTGTCTGTGTGTGTGTCTGTGTGTGTGTGTGTGTGTGTGTGTGTCTGTGTGTGTGTGTGTGTGTATGCATTTGTTCCACCCTGCTGACCTTTCCTTACATTGTTTTTTAAAGTTCTCTATATTCTTGCATGCATTGATTAGTTCAGGGGAGGTAGGAAACTAGGAAACCTGTGGCCTCTCACAACGACTCACCGTGAACAAATAGCAAGTCTGAAACAATGATGTTCATGAACTGGCCAGGATGAAGTTGCGAAAAAAAAAAAAAAAAGAAAGAAATCACAAATATATAAAATAATATTTCATCTGACGGTAAAATTAATTGAAGTAAAAGTTGCGTTCGGGTATCTTTTGCACAAAAACTGAGATTACTTGAAATTAAATCATCGGGAGGACGATTAGATAAATCTCTGGCTTCTAAGTTGAAAGGTCAAACGCCTCCCGATTTCCGTGGAAATCATCAGGCTTCTATTTTTGGACATTGAGGAGGGGACCCCCTCCGCTTAGCAGCTCTTTATCTGAATGAACTCTTAATGAACTGATAGACCTAAGTCACCCACACGATGTGTCACTGCGACCTCACACACACACACGCGCGCACATACACACACGCGCACACACATACACGCACACACACAGCTGGAGGCTCTCGGTGTGTGTTCCTCCTCCGCATTTCAATCTTTCCATCTTCCCATACTGAAAGTCAAATTGTCGGTGAAAGTTAAATATTTGACTTCTGTGCTTTTTTTTTTTTTTTGGTTCATCGGGGGCGTCCCCAAGTGTGTATGTGTGTGTATGTGTGTGTGTGTCCTTCATTCACTTCACAGTGAGTGCAGGAGTCTCCTTCACATACACATTTGACAGGAGACAAGCAATAACCAGGTGGCTTTTTCCTGCACCGTACCCTCGGCTGAGGACAGCCAAGGATGCTTGCCCAGATTTTTTTTTTTTTTACGTGTGTGTGTGCATGTGTGTGTGTATTTGCAAGCGCTGTGGATTTCAAACGCTCCCTGTGAGAGGCGGAGGTAAACAGAGCTGCCTGTCCCTTCATTCACAATCATAAAAAGCTGGGTTTTCTGGCGCTGTGACACGGCCTTGAGTAAACCGCCGGGCCGAGAGGCACCGCCCTGTGTGGGCGGCACTGTGACGCATCGCTTTTAGGAAGTGATAAAACCACCGCGGCTGAGTCACGGGGCTTCATTGAAGGGCGGCACAACAACAAAAGCCCCATCAAAGCGGTTTAATAATCTGCGCCGTACCAGTGGATGTTGACTCAGATTCTGATTTGCAAAATAAACACCATGCTGGCGACCACGTCGAATGGCGGCGGCTGACACACACACACACACGCCAAACTGGTAGCCGGTTTCTGTTTACTAAATCGTCACGCCGTCACGCCGGCTTGGATACCAAGGCGGTATCTCACCTGGGGTCTCTGCCGGAGCAGCTCCTGCTTCAGTCTCAGCCGCTCCTTCTCGATCTGCTGCAGCCTCAGCTGGTTGCCGCCACTCATGACGCCGCTGTGTGTGCCGGGGGGAAGCTGGCCGGCCTGCTTTACGGGGGCGCTCTGGGAGATTCTCTGCTGGTTTAGGGCTGCGGGACACACACACACATACACGACGGTGTTCAGTATCCGAACAGGGAATGTGTGTGTCAGTCAAACAATGTGCCTTTCAGGTTAATACGGCTCTCGTGCTTTCAATAAAAATTCTCAATTCTCTAATTCAACATTTACACGATGCAAGACAGCAAAATGCAACCGCCTGAATAGCAGTGATAATATTATAAATGTCTATTGTCCTCAAAATTCAATGCATCTTGAAGATCATGACGGTCTGCAAATGCATCCATACGTTACATTAGCTCCCACTTAGCATGTAGCACGGGCTAATTCCAGCCTCCCTGCCCCCCTCCCACCCCCCCACCCCCTTTAAACGTCGCGTGCCACTTATTTTCTGTCTGTATTCGACGGGACGACGCCAGAGCGGAAGCGTCTGCGTAACCGGTCCTCCCAAGGCTCGGCCGCATTGAAAAACACAATAAGCCTGGCAACTCTTGCGTTTTGTCTGCGGCGCCGTGAACCTGCGAGCAGACCGGAGCCAGTGCAGCAGGTTATGTGGGATAAGGGAGATCCCGAGCAAGGTTTTTTTTTTTTTTTTTTTTTTTTTTAAAGCAAACGTCTATGGCAAACCACTATTATTATTCCTGTAAGACCTGATCCGCTCCCTCTCCCTCCGCCTGACTGAGACAGGCTCTGTGGGTTTTTGGAAGTTGCATCACCGATGACTTATCCCTCCGCTCAACGTTTCTTTTCCGTCTTAAGGAATCAGATTAGCCCTCGGGACGGACAGCGTCTTTGGGGCGGACAGAAGGGTCACCTTTGGCTGATTTAATAAGCGCCACTTTATGGCCATCATTAATTCTAGGTAAATAGATCAGGTTCTATGAACGCTGCGCCAATATTAACTTTCAACATTTCCCTGACAGGCTTTGATTGCATCGTGGGATTACAATATCAGAACAAATGTGTGTATTGGAAACATGGCTGTTCCCCAGTGAAATCTCTGTGATACCCTCCTCGGGCACGGGGTGTGTGTGTGTGTGTGTGTGTGTGTGTGTGTGTGTGTGTGTGTGTGTGTGTGTGGTTCAGTGGGGGGGCGAAAGTAGGCTCCACATAAACAGGAGTATAAAAGGAGCATGGCAATGCCGTAATCTATGCATTCAAAGTAGGTCACTTTTTATCACCGTTGTTAGACAGACAAGCAAATGTGCTGGACGGCGAGGGGCGGAACGGCGACGGAGCCAAAGAGCAGCGCTGTTTGCTTATGCGCTCGAACCAGCAACCAAAACAAAGCCCCCCGACGGGAGGGGAGGGGAGGGGAGGGGAGAGGGGGCCTCTCGGTCCCGTCCTGCCCGCCCCGGCACCTTTCACATCACCATTCAATCACTGTCTGTTTACACTATCTCAGGAGCTGAATGAACCGCGGCTCAGGGCTCTCCCTGGGAAGCTCCGGGGGGGGGCGGCGGGAGGAGGAGGCGCTCGAGCCGCCCTGCCTTCCATCTCCGGCGCCCTCCGTCCCCTCCCTGTCCACGCACGCACCCCCGCCCTGGCTACATACACATGCAGATGAACACACACCCACACACCCACACACACACAGACACACACACACACACAGCCGCCTCCTCTCTCCAGCCGGGACCATGGGAGAGAGTGCTACTTCTCCCCGCTCCTTATCTCTTGTAGATACCGTGGCCCTTTGTGGCTGGATCCCACTACCACCGACTCCCACCTGAGTCGCGTCTGCGGCTGTCGATGTCTCGGGGCGAGAGCGTGCACCGGGAATTCACTGCGGCGGTTTTTCCCGCCGCCATCTTTGATGAGGTCATATTATTGCGCCTCTTTGGCTAAACTAGTGCAGACACAGCGCCGTGCGGTTCGGTAGATTTGCCCGTCGGTGCCGATCGTATCAATGGCGCTGTTTTCCCGTTGCCGTAACTGCTGGAAATGATTGCCAGGCCTACGCAAACACGACCCCGAGTCACGAAAAACACTTTTTTTTTTCCCTTCCTCCCCCTTTAAGGCACAAGATCGCAAGACTACGCATCTATTAAGGGCGAGCACATGACCCGTGTTCAAGAGCGCATTGCCATGAATGCTGACTTGTTGCAGGTTCTGCTGTGCCGCCGAATCAAGGACTCCCTCGCAGACCAAACAGCAGCCGACGATACAGGAAGAATGCACAAACAATGGGGAGAACTGAAGCTGCGAGTTACATTTGTGAATGAGATACGAGGCGCCGATAGGTTCATTTCAGGGCCAGCGTGATAGCATTAAAAAGCAGGAGTGTGCATGCACGACTGTGTGTGTGTGTATTTTTTTCTTTTAAAGGTTGGTTGAAGTCAGCAACACATAAGGGTAGTGATAGCTGGCAGGTCTGGGAGATAAGAGACAAGTTAATGCCGTCTGCCTTTTGTCTTCTTCACGCAGACCCGCAAACACAACGCGCCGGCGACACCGGCCTTTATCGAGCCATCGCGCAGGGGCCGCCACGCTACGCCGCAAGATGACCCCGAGCAGGTAGTGGAAGGAGGGTTGCTCTCCGGGGAACCGGAAGCGGATCTGAAGCCTCTGTAAATATTTGCGGACTCTGGATTTAACACGTTAGAAAAAAAAACCTACGAAAAAAAAAACCTTGGGAAAGCGTTGGGTTTTTTAATTGTGAAGATAAGCGAGACACCACGCAAACGCCGCTCTGTCATCCCCCTGCTCAAGGAGAGGATCGAGCAGGAGCGACAGCAAGACGGAAAACAACTGAGTCCACTCCGGCTATATCCGCGGGGAATTACTTTACTCCATAACCTTTCAAATCTTATTAATAAATACAGCCCTTCATCTCCCTGAGCCGCTAACAGAGGGAGCGGGATGAAATAACACACAAACACACACACACACACACACACACACACACACACACACCTCCCGAGTGTTTCTTTCAGAATATGAATTAAAACACACACACTCGAGTCTCGCGACTCTTCCTGACTTTGGAGATATTACGGTGTGTGTTTGTGTGTGTGTGTGTGTGTGCGTGTGAGCTGCTCGGTATCTCTAACAGGAAGTCGATGGTCGGGCCTCGAACCGCCGATTTTCACAATAACTCCGGCACGTCGCCGTCAAACCCCGAATGCGCAGATCAGAGGCCACGTAAATCAGACATTGATAAATAACACACACACACAGATGCGAATGTGTATTTGATCTTGCTCGCGTCATCGGTCGCTGCCAAGTCCTCCCTGACAGCAGAAGGGGGATGAAAAAAAAACATCACATGACACGTTCTACACTAATGTGACAAATGGCTTAATATAAACACTCGGGAGGGGACGCTGGATCCGCGCGGGGGTTCACCGGCGCGCCGTTAAAACGGGGGCCATTTTGAACCGTCCGCCGCTTGCCACCTCCTCCGATTCCCAAAGAGGATGCGTGCTCATCCCGTCGGGATTTTCCCCTCCGCTTTTCTCCCCCCCTCCCCCCTCGCTCCAACCTCTCCTCTCACATTGGAGTTCTTTGACTGAAAAGGTCTGGAAGAGATTAAGAGTTGGACTGCAGAATAAAGAGGCCTGGCAGAGATTCAAGTCTGTCTGGAGCAGAATGAGGCTGTTCCTGCTCCGGGCCTCACACACGGAGGAGGGGGGGTGGCGGCCGCCACTAACCCTCAGTTAAAGGCACTCCGCTCCTTTTCTTCTCTGAGCTCAAATTAGCCCACCATTATCAGAGCCGCTGGCTGCTTATGATTGGACCCCCCCCCCGTTCGCGGCGCGAGGGTTGTGGCTTTTCGAAAGGAAGAGCAAAATTCCGACGTAGGGAGAGGAGAAACACCCGATTTGTTTACCTCCGAGCCGCCCGCCGTCTAAATACGACGCCGCTTCACGTCGCGACCCCTCGGAAGTAGAAAGGCGGGGATTTTTCTCCCCCGTGTTCAGCGGCGCATGATGGGTTAACCCCCCCCCCCCACACACACACACACACACACACATTCGGGGGCCCAGCAGCCTTGTGTGTTCAGGACTTATAAATCTTCAAAGGGCTCGGCCGGCCGCTGCCGCCATCCCTTCCCAGCTGCTCCGCTCCTCTTACAACTCTGTTTTCAACTTTTTTTTTTTAACGCCCCCCCCTCCCTTCGCCCGTCACGGCCCCGGAGGAGCGGCGGTGGCAGCGGTGCACACAATCGCTTACGGAAAAATCTGCAACGCCCCCTCCCCGACGGCCAACCCGGGACTTGATTAAAAGAACACAGAAATTAAACGGGATAACAGGCCTCTTGCTGCTACGCACATGTTGCCTTTGTGAACCGGGGCGAGCTTCCCAGGGGAACGCCGCTGTTACCGGGGGGGGGGTGTCGGAGTGGGGCTCGGGGTCACGGCGCCCCAACCGTGAATGAGTCGGAGTGACATAAGCGACGGCCTTCGTCTCTGGGAGTCGTCTTGGCGCACGGGAGCTTTGGCTCGCCGCTCGTACCCGGGGTCCCGGCGCTTATCCGCCAGGAGCCGGTCGTCAAACCTCAGCCCGGCCCGGATTAACGGCCGGCTCCAAACGCTAAAATGGCCGACAAAAAAGGTGGAGGAGGAGGAGGAGGAGGAGGCGCCGGTTCGGAGACGTTGAAACCCGACGATCGGCGGTGCGGCGAGTCATTCCAAAACAATGCGGATGGCTTGGAATCGGATACAAATCGCACAGTTGGCCGAGCAACAGATTTCCGCAGCGCCTCTGTCGTGAATAACAGGGGTTCGAAACGGGAAAACAACAGCACCAAATCTTTTTTTCTTTTTTTTTTTTTTACCGACGTAACATCATTTTCTAATTTAGAAAAAAAAAGGAAAAATAAAAAAAAAAAAAAAAAACGCCGGGCTCGAAAATACCCCGCGGGGGTCAGCGGGGCCGTTTGACGCGCAGCAGGAAGAAAACAAGCTCACCGTAACGTGGGTCAAGTCGCGGGTCCAGCCAGGATGTGGTTTTGTTCTTGTGGTTGATGTAGTAAATTTCTCCCTCTGATGTAATTGCCTGTTCCCAGCCTTCAGGGAGAGGACCTGGGGGACGACAGGGCAAGAGTAAGGTTGGGGAAAGGCAGAGGGTTCATTGCCGCCCCCCGGTAACTTAAAGGACTACCGTTCGGTGATTTGGCCTCTGAAGCAAACTGGGTGCAGTTTTTTTTACCTTTGACCGTCACGCCGTTTTCGCCCAACTCGGGTTGCAAGTTGTTTTTTTTTCCGGACGAGTGTAAATTTAGCATCGCGCCCGTCACGTCGCCACATCTGTAGAAACCCTTTCAAGCCCGTGACTCACGGGGCTCCCGAAAGAAACGTGTCGGACAGGACCCGTCACGTTCTACCCGAGTTTCACCTCGCCTCGGGCGAATTCCAACCGCCAGGACTGACGGGGCCGAGGTGCAGCCGGTCTCGGCAACCTGCGGGAACCGGACCCTGCCGCCCGTCCCGCAGAGGGCCGCGTTCGAGGACCGCGCGCGAGTCGTTTCCCTCGCCGCGGAAAATACCACACAAACTCTGCAAACGGAGTCAGCATGTACGCACCGCTGGCCGGGTTCATGAGGTTCTGCTGCTGCACTGGCACGGAGCTGGGCGGAGGCGCCTGGTTCATCTGGAGGAGGGCCTTGCGAGGGTCCTGCCAGGTCGTGGTCTGATCGATGTGGCTGTCGGGGAGGAAAAAAAAAAAAAAAACAAGCTTTTTAAAAATTCATTTCTCTCAGGAATAAACTTGGGATAGTGAACATTTTGGACGCGACTGAGGCGCTGATCTGTTTTCGACCCGGGCTCCGCTCCTGCTGGGGGGGGGGGGGGGGGGGGCCTCCCCAC
>CAAKHD010009592.1:5725-16167 GCA_901007705.1 Fistularia tabacaria | reverse complement strand
CCGGGAAGGGGCCCCCTTCGGGGGTGTCCCCGGGCGCCCCAGGGCGGCCCCCCCCCTTTTAAAAACTTACGGGGCGGCCTTGGTTCAAGACGGCTTCACCCTCCCCCCCCCCCCCCCCCCCGCCCCCCCCAGACCTTGACGAACCATCTCCCGATGGCATTCAGACCTGGAGCGACATTTCCGTTTTTCCCCTCGTATGCTGAAGACACTGTTGTACTTTGGAGCCCCTTCTACTTCTTTGTTTTACCCCCCATATTAGTACTCTTATGTGTACTGTAAAGTACTTGAGTAGGTCCAAACAGTAAGGTTGTAACTTTTTCACTGTTCATGGCTCAAGTACTTTCACCTTGTGCTTAAAAGAATGAGGGCAGTCGTGACTCGACCCCTTGATTATGTCTTGGTGTTAACATCAGGCTCGTTTTTAATGTTTGTGGACATGTCGTCTTCTCGTGGGATCCCTCAGGGATCTAGTCTGGGCCTCCTATCATTTAAGAAGTTTAAATATTCCCCGAACGGGTAAATCGTCGTGGTTTCCGTGAAGAAATGTCCCGTCGCCGAATGTGTTTTGATGACAATCATAAAACTTTAACCCGCGAT
Source organism: Fistularia tabacaria (assembly GCA_901007705.1). NCBI lineage: Eukaryota > Metazoa > Chordata > Actinopteri > Syngnathiformes > Fistulariidae > Fistularia > Fistularia tabacaria. The sequence goes on along the minus strand of CAAKHD010009592.1, from coordinate 15,570 downwards.
GGGTGTTGACCGCGAGCAAACATTCACCTGAAACTTACTTTCTCTCAGTGAAAGGCTCCCCTGTGAAGAGATTCTGTCTTCTATCGGGTGCAAATGAAGGGACGGGGCCGGGGGTGCGGGGGTTGTTTGGCAAGAAATGAGACAATTTATTCTTGGCGGGGCTTCGGTTTTGGCAATCTGACCGGGAAACGGGAGCGTTTTCGCCCCGCTGTCCGACTGCCAGTTTCAACTTAAGTGAAAGATCTCCTGCCGCTGCCAGAATGAAAATGGAGACTGGCGTTGCCCATAATGCATTTGGACAACCGGTTCCCCTCGCTGGTGGCGCCGGTATTTCTACGACTGCGAGGGCGACTTGGTGTGGAGGCCGAGGAGGGGGTTAATAGAAATGAGAAACAACTGACACAGGAAGCTGGCAGGGTTAAATAGAGCCTGAGAGCGTGACGGAGAAAAAAAAAAAAAAAAAAAAAGAGGAAGGAAATGGTTTATGGGAGCAGCAGAAGCGACAAGTGCAGCACGCGCAAGGTCACATGGTCACGACGTCGGGTCTAAATGCGTCCGACCCGCGACCACGCAAACCACACCCTCGGAGCGTACCAAACGGTGACTTGCAGTTCTCAAGGAGGGGCGGCGATAAAAAAGAAAAAAGAAAAAAAACCCTACTTCCTGTCAGAAAGGAATTGGAGAAAGGTCGCGGCTCCTCGCATCTGCCCCCTCCTTCCCCTCTTCCGCCGCCGTTCGCTTGGCGGAGGCTCGATGCGCCGCGTTGTTTCTGAGTGGGCCGCCCTTTTCTGCAAACCGCCGCGGCGACAAATACCCGATCGGGTTTTTGCTTGTTTTCCTGAGACGCTCGTAAAGACGCCTCGAAACGTTCTGCCCCCTCTCTCTCACTCGCTCCCCGCGAAATTGTTTCCGAAAACAAGAAGGGAGGATGTTTTTAATCGCTTGAAAGCCCGTATTTCACTGAGAACAAATTTGTTTTCAAGACGAGTAGGTTTTTGCGATTAGCGTGAAGTGGCCGCGTGGATCTGTTGATTCTCAGAGGTCGACTCAGAGAACATATAGATCCGTATTGTACAAGTGGCCCATTAAGATACGGATCACTTTAGAAACAAATTTTTTAAGATGCGAAGTGCGATTGGAGCTAATTTTATCCTTGAAAGTTTTCATGATACGAATACGAGAGCGAGAAAATCAAAATTCGAAATTCGCGGTACACGCCGAGCCAGCTCCCGCGACTCCAATACGCTTCATGACGCCGCCGCATCTTCTGAGTTGGATGCTTTCAGCATCCCTCGGCCACATAGTTGGTACAATCCGCATATCTGGTGTGGTCTTATGTAGCATAATTTTATATCTTTGTGCTTATTTTGTGTCGTTGAAGAAGATGCTTTCTATGGAAATAATAGCGAAGCAGGAACGTGGTGTGCGTGTGACCGATATCGTACTTGAATGTAATCGCAATGCATCCATGATATGTACCAACCAATTCAGTTTTCTGTTATTTTAAATGGGGAAAATTCATTTAAGATACAAAAAAACAACATACGAACCCATTTCTGGAACAAATTAGATTTGTGTCTTAAAGCACCGTTGGATTCTGCTATATTTACACATATATTTAATAGAAAAAGATAATAATAACTAAAAAACATAGAGGACCTAGGATGGAACCCTGAGGGATGCCGCCAGGTTCACAGACCCTTCCGGGCCTTGCCTTGAGTACCAGCATGTCAGCTCCAACCGCAGTACTCCATCACGTACTTGGAGTATCAAAAGTAGAAGTACTCTCGGGATGAAGGCAACCAGCCCCGAGAGCTGGATTCCTATCCTGGCGTTGTGATATTCCGTGTATACGTGCGTTCATCGCGGGGGTTACGTTCACGAAGCGGCGCTGAACAAAAATACGCAAATTAGCAATCATATTTAAATTTATTTATATTTTAAAGCCTTTTAACCCTCCACAAACTTTATTCACCTTTCCCATATTCTTACGAACACTACCTTTTGTTCCCCTTTAAACATACTTCATTTTAGCAACATATAAAATTCCTTATGTGTTTACATATTTTAATTTCTTTAAATCGAAAATGCTTATTTTACCATAAAATTAAATTTCAAAAAATATTTGAAAAAATAAAAATGTATAAAAACATTTGTACCGCAAAAACCGGCAACATAAAATTAGATATGTAGGAGTTAAAAATCTGCGAAAGGTGATTGATGATAAAGCGCAGGACCACTGTAATGTAGACCAACAGGAAACTACATTTGTTTGTTTGTATTCTACGAATTTCCCTTATTCCGTTCTAAATCCCTCCATCCATCCGTGTTTTCCGTACACTTTACTCGCCATTGAGGTATGACCTAAATTAAATCCCGTTTGGCGGATCAGTATAAAAGCGTGATTAATCTCAGCCCGTGTGTGTCAGGCACCTCTTATTTCAATATCTGAATCATCAGAATCCGAATACTTGATTGATCCCCAGGGGAGGAATTGCTTTTTGTTGAAAGCAGCTCCTGCTCACAGAATCAAAATATAATTCCATAACAAAATAAAGAATAAAATGGCGAATAATTAAAAAAATAAGAATAAAAATCAAATAAATATGTTAAAGATCAAAATTAAAAAAATATATGTATCAATTCTATTATACTATATATTATTATTATAAATGTGTATTTACATGTACATGTATAAGATTAGATGTAGTATTTATCCGTGTAAATCAGGGTCGTTGCACAGAAGACAATGGATTTATTGCACATGAGTAGAATTATTGCACATGGTGGCTCCGCCGGCAGCCGCCTGACTCCGAGTGTCTGACATTTAAATAAATAGCTTCAACCCCCCCCTATGCATGTGTTATTGCAAATTAATTACAACGGGTTTTAATCTGAGAAAAGCCAATTGGAAAGTGGGTATTTTTTGAATAGATGACGCAGCGTCTTTAAGTCCGGGTTCAGTATAATTCTAGCAGAAATAGGACGGCCGCGGTGAAAATCCCTCGTCCCGCCGCCACTTTGGAGGCTTTCTTGAGGAAAAAAAAACCCCAACAAAAAAACGTCCCCGTCGAGTTATTTTTTTATTTTTTTTTTTCTCCATTATTTTGCTTGGACAGCAGCTTTAGCTCTTAATTATCTCCAGATGTTTGTTTTTTTTTTCTTCCACAAGCGCGTTCACTGTTTTTTTTTAAATTCACCCCATCCCGCCTCCCGAGGGCTTTTGTTGTGGAAAAAAAAAAACACAGACCCTCTCTTCCAGCGCCGTCCTCACCTGGTGCGTCAGGATGTTGACCTGCTGCTGCAGGTTGCCGTTCTCCGAGTGCAGCAGCGCCGTCTCCTTGCTCTCGAAGGAGCAGTAGGAGTTGGTGTCCTCGCCGAATTCGCTGATCATCGGGAACTGCGGGGGCGGAGGGCGGAATGTCAACTTTTATTGGGCTTTAACTCTTAAAAAGAAAACGAATAATAAAAAGTACATTTCATGACATCGAACAAAAAAAATTAACGTGCTGCAAAAATATAGGAATAATAATATATTATTACTATATTAAATCTAATACAATATTCAGTGAAGTTAATTTAGACACAAGGAATATATCTTATTTTTTTATTCATAAAAAAAAACGCTTTTTTTTGCAGCCCGCTAACGTTCCCAAGAACCATCCAGCAGGTGAAGCAGCGAATGCAGCGTCTGGCTTCCTGTTTGCGTTAGTTTGTTTGTTTGTGCGTCTGTGTGCGTTTCCCTCGCCGCCTGGAAACACTTCACTCCGCCGTCATGAAATATTCAGCGGCTTCAACTGGTGGTCGTCCCAGTTCTCCCTCCGAGGGGCCGCCGTCTTTGTGCCGCCGCCGCTTCCTCATTTATTCATCGTCCCGTTCTTTTCCCTCTGAACTGGATTTTTGAAATTTTCCTCTCGTTCTGTGGCTCCGCCGGCGACCGTCTCTACGTGACGGGGATTAATATCATCAAATTATTTCTAATAATTAAAAAAAAAAGTGGAAATTGTCTTTCTTTTGACACTATAAATTCAATTTGTGAACAAGACAAATCTTAAAAAAAATAACATTATTTATTCTCCTTAAATACATTTTTCTTATGAAATTAAATGAATATAATATAATCATATGTAAAATATTCATACATTTAAAAAAATCAAAGAAATTTCTTTGTTTATTAAGACATTTTTTTCTTTTTAGATTTTTTCACTTCTTTATCTCCTTCTTGATTTACTCATAATTTACAGATCCATTTTATTTGATTTGAATTATATTTTATTATGATTATTTATCTAATTGTATTTCTAGATTATATCCAATGATTAATCCGTAGCTACTTATCCATGTGTTCTTCCTGTATGAATTGAACACACAGATTTATTTAATCAAATAAAAAATGTTTTAACATTTTTTGGAACCGCAAAATCGGCATCGAACAGAGTAAAATAAATATAGAAAATAAAACTGAGGACGAGACGAACTCCTGAAACAACAGCACAATGTCATATTTGGAGAAGAGGAGGTCTGAGCCGCCGACATCAGGAGGAGTAAACACCCCTTTTTACTTCCAGGGCTATTTTTAGCGAGTGTGTGTGTGTGTGTGTGTGTGTGTGTGTGTGTGTGTGTGTGTGTGTGTGCAGTGGACAATGGCGCTCCAGACGATGCTGGATCCTGAGGATCAGCCCGGTTTTGATAGGATCAGTTGGCTGACTCTTTTTAGATGGGATTTGTTTGCAAAGGAAACAATTATTTAGCTCAATATTTATCAAATGTACATCAAATATCAATAATCTATTCATTTCATTATATTTTACTTCATTTAATGTGATTTTTTTAAAAAAATTAAGTTTTTTTAATCGAGTGCAACGCTCCATGCAAAAGTACAATCATATGAACAGAGTTGCTGTTTTAAAATGTAACAGTAATTAATTGTCATAATAATCAATGAAATAATCTTGTCAATGCATATTAACAATCCGTGTTTTTTTTTTCAGCTGTGATCAAAATGAGTTTTTACTTCAAATTTGAGTCAATCAAACAAGTATTTTAACCTAATTTAATCTCCCATCTCAACTCTTTTTTTTTATAAACAAAAACATTTACAACAGACACATGGAATCAATGACAAATATATCTATTTTTTTTTATCGAAAATGTAATTTTTGCAAGTAACTTTAAAAATATCAACGCAAAAGTTGCATTTATATTAATTTAACCATTAGCGGTAACTTCTGAAAAGAAAAGAAAACAAAACAGTGACGTCATCAAATAATTTATCAAAATGAAATTTTATAAAAAGTAAATAAATATCTAAATGTTAACCACTATTATTACGTGGTTACTACATATGATTTATCCTGGGAAAAAAAAGGTCGTCTACGTGTAAATAATCCCATGGTGCCCCTTAGGCTCCGCCCTCCCGGTGGCTCCGCCCCCTCGCGACTGCGAGAAAATAATAATCCGGACTCAGCGGCGTAATCCTTGTTATTCTGCGGGTGTGAGGGAGGAGACGCACTAACCAGATTAAGGATTAATCTTAAAAGTGTGTGTGTGTGTGTGTGTGTGTGTGTGTGTGGAGAATCTGCAGCTGCTCCCTTGAAGCATCTGGATTCCTTTAGATGTAATAACAGTGTAATTACTAAAGTGTAATAAGCTAATTACAATGTAATAACTCCTCAAAGTGTAATTACTGCTGACTAATCAATATTCTTCTTCTTCTCTTCCCTTGGATCCTCTTCTCCCACAACAACTAACTTCTTGTCCTCTTGTTCTACATCAATGAATCTTCTCTCTGGTCTTCTCCAGACCTCCTGTCTGGCTGCTCCAACCCCAGCATCCTTCTACCGATACATCCACCATCCCTCCTCTGTCCATGACCCAACCATCTTAGACCATCTCTCCGAAACATCTACCATGTGCCGTCCCTCTGATGGACTCATTCCTGATCCTCTCCATTCTCTTCAGTCCCAAAGAGAACCTCAACATCTTCATCTCTGGGACCTGCAGCTGTGCTTCCTCTCGTCTCCTCAATGCCACTGTCTCCAAACCATCCAGCATCTCTGGTGTCACCACTGACTTGTACACCTTCTCTTTCCTTCTCCAACCGTTCCAACCTGCTTCAACCAGTTCTTCACCTCTTCTCTACCCTTTCCATTGCTCTGGACTGTTGACCTTATGTACCTAAACTCCTTCACCTTCTGGATCTCCACTCCCTGTAGCCTCATCGTTCCTCTTGGGTTCCTCTCATTTGCACACATGTATTCTGTCTTGCTGCGACAAACCTCCATCCATCCCCTTTCCAGAGCATACCTCCACCTCTCTAGATGTTCCTCCACCTGCCCCCTGCTCTCACTACAGACAGCAATATCAGCCTGTCCATCACCACTGCAAACAAGAAGCGGCTCGGAGAAGATCCCAGATGTAGTCCCATCTCCACCTTGAACTTGTCCGTCACACCTACAGAACACCTCACCACTGTCTCACAGCGTGCATACATGTCCTGCACCAGTCTAACATACATACAATACCATGGATCCTCTCTTGGCGCCCTGTTGCATGCTTTTTCCAGGAGATTAATTACAATGTACCAACACCTCAGAGTGTAATTAGTGCCAATCAATGGTTGTTAGCTTGAAGGTGGATTTGTAATAACGGCAGAAAGTGCTAATAACAATGTAATAACACCTCAGAGTGTAATTAGTACCAATCAATGGTCGTGAGCTTGAAGGTGGAGTTGTGATAACAGTGTAGGAAAGTGCTAATAATGATGTAATAACACCTCAGAGTGTAATTAGTACCAATCAATGGTCGTTAGCTTGAAGTTGGAGTTGCAATAACTTCAGAAAGTGCTAATAACGATGTAATGACCCCTCAGAGTGTGATCAGTACCAATCGACAGTCGTGAGCGTGAAGGTGGAGTTGTAATAACAGTGTAATAATGCGGAAAGTGCTAATAATGATGTAATAACACCTCAGAGTGTAATTAGTACCAATCAACAGTGGTACTAAAGTTGTAATAACAGTGTAATAATACAGAAAGTGCTAATAATGATGTAACAACACCTCAGAGTGTAATTAGAACCAATCAATGGTCGTTAGCTTGAAGGTGGCGTTGCAATAACTTCATAAAGTGCTAATAACGATGTAATAACCCCTCAGAGTGTTATCAGTACCAATCAATGGTCGTGAGCGTGAAAGTGGAGTTGTAATAACAGTGTAATAATGCGCAAAGTGCTAATAATGATGTAATAACACCTCAGAGTGTTGTTAGTACCAATCAACAGTGGCATTAAAGCTGTAATAACTGTGTAATAACGATGGGACGTGCTAATAACGGTGTAATAACCGCCGCGTAGAAATAGTCGCAGGTCAAAAATAGCGGCGGCAGGAGGCGTGAGGGCGTCACCTTGATCTCGTAGATCTTCAGCTTCCTCTTGATGCTGCTGTTCTCGCGCTCCAGGCCGGCGAGCCGCGTCTTGATGTCCTGGTAGGCGGTGACCAGCGCCAGGTGGGAGGCGGAGTAGGCGTCGGCGTGGTGCAGCGGCGAGGAGCGCCACGCCACGCTGCTGCAGACGTCCTCCTTCAGGCCGCCGCCGCCGCCGTCGCCGCCCCCTCCCAGCAGCCCCAGCTCGCCGCCGCCGCCGCCGAACAGAGACTGCATCGCTTACGGCCTCGACCTGACCACACACACACACACACACACACACACACACACACACACACAGACGGCCATTAAAATTTCAAGGCGGCGGCTGGTATCCATTCGGCGAGACGCGCCAGACCCCAAAAATACCACCGTTCAGGTGGTGGTGGTGGTGGTGGGTTGGGGTTACCATGACGACGGCGTATGTAATATTCAGGAGCGGCGGAGGAACTGGAGGGAGAGGCGTGGAGGTGTTTGGTCCTCACAGGAACCGGTATCTCCTGCCTGAATTGTCTCCAGGTTCTCCGTGGAATCTCACCATGTTCTCCTGCCTGGTTTCGCTCCATGTTCTCCTGGCTGGGTTCATCCCATGTTCTCATGCCTTCACTTGCTCCATGTTCTCCTGCCTGGTTTCTCTCAGTCAGTATGTTCTACTTCCTGGGTTCTCTCCGTGTTCTCCTTGCTGAACTGTCTCCATGTTCTCCAGGGAATCTCATCATGTTCTCCTGCCCGAGTTCCCTCCATGTTCTCCTGCCTCAATTTGCTGCATGTTCTCCTGCCTGGTTTCTCTCAATCAACAGGTTCTCCTCCCCTGCTTGGTTTCTCTCCATGTTCTCCTGCCTGGTTTCTCTCCATGTTCTCTTGCTTGGTTTCTCACCATGTTCTCCTGCTTGGTTTCTCTCCATGTTCTCCTGCTTGGTTTCTCTCCATGTTCTCCTGCCTGGTTTCTCTCCATCCTCTCCTGCCTGAACTGTCACCATGTTCTCCAAGGAATCTCTCCATGTTCTCCATGTTCTCCTGCCTGGTTTCTCTCCATCTTCTCCTGCCTGAATTGTCCCAATGTTCCCCATGGAATCTCTCCATGTTGTCCATGTTCTCCCTCCCTGAATTCGCCTCATGTTCTCCTGGCTGGTTTTTCTCTCCATGTTCTCCTTCCTGGGTTCTGTCAGCAGGTTCCCCTTGATTGACAGCTGACCGGTCCAGGTTAAACTCCGCCCCCATGATTGGCTCCGCCCCCTCCCACCTCATTACACAACCATTACAAACATATGTATTTTTTTCATCAAGCAGTTCTGACATGTGTTGGACCTGAGATGAAGCTTTCACGATTTCTTCTGACGCAGGACTGGAATTTTAATTTCTAAATTTAATTTCTCGGAGAATATTCATACAAACGTGTGCGATGATGACGGGTTTTTCCCAACGGCCGGGGATTATGACTGCGTTACTAACAGGATTAATAATCTAGTTCAATTCAACTTCATCCCCCAAAATAATGAATGAGGCCACGTCACCGTTTCAGGGATCTCGCATTAACGCCGCCGCAGCTCGGCGCCTGAACGCACCACGGGGGGGGGGGGGGTAGAGGCTCAAATAAAAAGATGTCGGAGGCGTTTCGTTACGCTGCATGAATTGCACATGTATTTAAACGTCAGCCTACACACACACACACACACATACACACACACACACACACACACACAGAAACAGAAGGGCTCACAATGGCGGCGGTTTCCGAACGCCGACATGACACACACACACACACACACACACACAGACGTCACGACGATCGTCGGGTGGTGGTTCTGTCCTCGGGGGCGATCGGCGCCCCCTGGTGGTCAGGAGGAGACAGATGAGACTCTGAGGATGGGACAGGAAGTAGCTGCGGCGGCGAGGGAGGGAGGGAGGGAGGAAGGGAGGGCGTTGGGTGTTCGGCCCCGCCCGGAGACGGGGAACGACTGTGGACGGAGGTCCAGACGGGGGACTTCCTGTTGCCATGGAAACGGGATGCACCTCCATGTAACGTTGCATCCTCGTCCGGTTCCGACTCCGCCTTTGGGTGTTGTCCTATCCGAGTGTGTGTGTGAGGGAACGTCTTCACCACCCCACACCTTCCCCAGACACACACACACACACACACACACACACACACACCAGCGTTCCATTTCAAAGCACTTAAATCAAGGAAAGCACCCGGAGTGATGAATGAGCCGGGTCCTCCACGCCCCCCCTCTTTGCTAATAACTCGGGGGCGGCGCTGTCAGGAGTGACAAACGGCACCTGCGATGTCGCCGCCCTCTTCGCCCCTGCGGCCGCCGAGGGGCGGGGAGACTCGGCGAGGCGGGGGAAGGTTGATTTACGGGCGGCGGCGGCGGTGGGGGGGGGGGGGGGGGGGGGGGTAAACAAACAGCGGGTGTGGTGTCCG